>QJOA01000057.1:0-188672 GCA_004155915.1 Monosporascus sp. CRB-9-2 | reverse complement strand
CCGGTACAAACAAACCCTTTCAAATGGGGGCCGAACCCATGACGGACCCCCAATTTTAATCCCCCCCCCCCCGCGCACCCTTGCCCGGAAGGTGAAGAGTCTCGCATAAGTTGGCCAGCCGATCTCCTGCAAGTCGCGTTACGAATGCGGGGGAGAAGACAAGGCCGACTACGAAAAAAGAAAAAAAGTCGACGTACTCTTATAGAGGAGAGTCATAAGGGATGCATGCATGGATGTGGTTCATCTTCAAGCAAAAATAAAAGGATACGAAGGAGATCCCGCGAAGGAATGTTTTGTAGAACATGGACATCCATGCGAAATAGGAAGGTGAAAAGACGAAAGATATATCTATCTTATTCCTCTAGGTACCTGGGTGGATAGTCTCGATTCCAGTCTCAGTATGTGGTCCTTTGTCAGGTACTCACCGCAGGCTTGCATTAATGTTCGCAGAGCTTGCAGAGTTACCTATGTCGCAATGAGGTTAATGCGGTGGACTTACTAGACCCCTTCAGAAACTAGTTGGGTGAGCGGTGAGCGAGCGAGGGAGGAGAACAGAAAGGGTTTAAATCTGCCGGCGGTGCGATCGCGTCGACGTGTCGATTCCATGGCGTTCAGGCGAGTCGAAAGACTCCCTCCGTATTTAGTCAACTCGCTCGCGTTCCCCATACAGTTGGGTGTTCCTGCATACAAGATGCGTCCGACAAACTAGCGGACAACCTCGGGCCCGACCGACGCCTCAGGGCCACCGCGCGCTCCCGACCCTGACAACGTGGTTTATCTCTCCTTCAACTTACGGAATACTATCTCCCTTACACGGCCTGAATACCGCCATGGTGATAGTAGTAGTAGTTAAATACAACCACGAATAAGCAGATTTCGTTCTCAGCAGAAACATGGTTCCTGCCGCCCCGCGGCCCGAAGGTAGAGGTCTTGATCGGCCCCCAATGACGGACCCGTCATGCAAGGGGAACGGTGAGCCAGATAGCATATCACATCGGGGACTCGTCCGGAGAAGGAGCTGTATATGCAACTAGGTCGTCGGTCATCGGTCGTTCCAGGCGGTTTTAATCCACCCACTACCGCTTTCAGATCTCTAGTTTCTTCGGGCCGCTCCTAGAGATAGTGGACCGGACTGCAATCCGATCTCGGATCGCCTCTCGAACTACCTCTCGAACCTTGGGGGCCATTTCAGGTGGCGTTACTGACATTACACGTGTGCGCCCAGCACGCTCCGGTGGACGCGATGGAGACCGCAGGCCTCCTTCGTATCCGCCTTAGCTACATTGTGACGTTTCCCATTCCGCACTGCCAGCAATGTCGGGCATGCATTACGGCCCACTGGATTACGTGGAACTTTCGGGTCGAAGTAGCCGAGTCGGCGTCCGTCAGTCGGGAACGGACCCTCACGTTCATCCTTTGTTGAATCAACTCAGGCAAACAGCGATGCCTTATCCGTTTCCGAGCTCTTGGGACGCTAACTATCGGGGCGGGATGCCGGTGAAGCCGGCGCAAAATTATCGAATTCTGCGTCTTCTCTTTTTCCTCGTTCCTGGACAAAGGTGCTGGCCGTCGTCTGACGTTGGAGAGGTGTTCATGAATGACATGTGTATTTTGAAATGTGAAATTTACCTGCCAAAGGCGTGCTTCGAGCGTTGTCCAGACCAGCAGCGGGCGCCAAGCGTACTTTGACAATCCTCGAAGGCGTAAGAGTACACAGCATGAGCCGCGTGATGCTCACGTAAACAGGGCCTTCCGCACCCCCAAACGTGTCCCGTCCTCACAAAAAGCAGCATAAGTAGCTTTCTGGTATGGCAGAAGCCGTTCTACTCGACCAGAAATGTTGTCCCAAAGGAAAACGTTGGCCTTCATGAATTCCAGCATAATGTACCGTTCCCTAGTTGATGGGGGAGCTGTGCTGTATTGTAAGGACTGAGACCTGCCCCTCGCCTGTGTACTTCGTCGAGACCACGTTAGAATGGCATCTGATACGGAAGACCTCGAAGTCCGGATCCTACAGGGTTGGACCTATGGTAGTCGGTAATGGTTCTCTCATCAAGGTATAGAAACTAGTAGGCGGCAGCAGAAATGGTGCCAGCAAGAAGAAACCTGATGAGACGTGAAAATAATGCGAAGGATCTTTGCCTACGAGGGATCATGGGTCAGGGAGAAGTAGAGCCGGTGCCTCGTGACCTCCGAGCACTGCAGAAGAGCCAACGTAATATTTATGTGATATAGCTTCATCCAAGGGATCCATCGCTCCATGGCAGAGCCCATTGCATAGCGCGAGATATTTACGAGGTGTGTAACTCATCCTAACAGGAATCGGCCTCGCGAAGATCAGTCGGTGGCGATAAGCCACGATTAATGACTATCATCCTTGAACGGAGCACACAGCTCTAAACGCGCGGGATCATCGCCCAGATGACTTTCCTCTGCGTCGGTGAGGTCATGCGACAGTCGATGTTGCCCCCGGATGCCGATTGCCCCGTATAACTCACCGGCGGCTGAGGAGATCAGGATACGCCGGAGGGGAGTATGCCCATAGCCGTATGACGTTATTCCCCTCTTGGCCTGAAGAACTTATTGCCGGGCGCAATAGTCATTGGTATTATGACAGTAGCTGATGGGCGGCCAACATTCCGGAGCCGCCACGACGACCAGACCTGCAATTGCTAGGTGGTCATTAGGAAGGAAGTCTTCGAGGTAACAGGGAAAGGGATATGTTGATCCAGCCCACATGATGCTAACCGGTATCAGTCTCGTCCACGGAATAAGCCCGGCCACCTTAGCTTGATGAGATCGGCTCAGAAACTCACTGCATTGGCTCACTGCTTATATTCCCTGTTTAAATCCACCGTGGTCTTCCCCGGATCCTCATAGCAATGAGCGGTACCCCGAAGCAATGGATAGGAATGGAGTCGGGGACTTGACGAGAGTGACGTCGCACGGCGTCTCATTGTGGCAATGGGTAACTTTTGCCGCCGCCAGGGGAGCGTGTCGCAAGAGAGGCTTGAGAAGCACTTGTGTACAACCCTTCGGGCTTGCTACGCGGGACTGCTCTGCTTCTCTCGATCTTACCAAACGTGGAGCTATGCGAAACCAGCAAAACATATAGAACCAAGAATTTGCCACTCAGCAGAAGGCACGATTATGATGATGGTTGGCCTGCATACGTGCGTGCACAGCGGGAGCACTTAATCCAGGGGGTGCATGGGCCTCGCTAGAGGAAGTCAACAGTCCCCAACGCGCGTCATTTGAAACCGTTATGTCCGGAACTGCCTTTCTGCTTCCGCGAGCCCTGTCTCCCGCGTGTGGACCGCAGTAGTTTGCATCAGGGACGGATTGGCAACGCCGCGCAAGGGTTCCCGGAGCTGCCCAATGTGGTAACAGACGATTCTGCTATGCTTGAGCAGACCCGCGCGAGCATCTGAGTCCTCTCGTGCATTAGATACTTTTGATTTCAGAATCTCTAGCAGCCGTCACGGCAGTTCGCCCCGCGAACGTTTTAGTTAGGCGTCAGACGGCACTGTAGTCAATTTGTGGGCCGCGAAGATTTCCTATCGAGGGTGAAGACAGCCCCCCAGAATGAGAAGGTAGGGTGGGATTGGTACGGACGAGTACCCTGAGGATACACTCGTTACCTCGACTCGGCTGTACACAGTAATGAGGTGCCCTGCCGAGAAAGAGAGGGTTCCTTTTGGGAAGAATCCTGTAAGGTTTAGCCAAAGACAACGACTACCTGGGAGGTGTGGGATGTTGCTCCCGACGGTGCCCCGTCACACAAGCGAGGGCTGGACTGCTAAGCGTCGCCTAACTCGATTCGCTGCCGCAGACGACGGAGTGTGTATGGAGGGTACCATAATTGCCAG
Organism: Monosporascus sp. CRB-9-2; assembly: GCA_004155915.1. Lineage (NCBI taxonomy): Eukaryota > Fungi > Ascomycota > Sordariomycetes > Xylariales > Monosporascus > Monosporascus sp. CRB-9-2. The sequence goes on along the minus strand of QJOA01000057.1, from coordinate 184,803 downwards.
CCCACTTGCACCACTAGCAGAAGACACAAGAGGCGCGTTCAGTGACAACTTGGTTCTGCTTGCCGAGAGCAACCGCTGCTGCTGTAGGATGAAGTTGACACTATTTTAAATCTTCCACAAGAAAAGAGGGATCAGATGCGCCAATCCGGCACCAGAGATAACCCCCCGGCCCGGCGGAGCGAACAAAGCTAGGAGAGGTGTTGTAAGGTATCGTTATACTACTAACAGGCTCCAGAACCCGGTGCGCTAGCCTAGCCGTGAGAACTGGTCAGCCTTTCCTTATCGCCTGCCATTCCGTGTTGACAGATACGCGGCCAAGTTTTGTTGGATTGACAACGCAAATATTCGGGGATAGACGAAAGCCTCTCCATGCCCAGCCGCAACAATGTGGTCAAGACAGTACGACTAGGCTTCCGGCCCCGAAATAGCAGAACCGCTCATGACAAGGGAACAACGAATGTATGGTGACATGTATCGGCCGCACCGAGGCGGATGCGTCTCGCCTTGGACGACTCTCTGTCCACATACGGCACATCATCAACCAGTATAATCATCAGCCAGTAGAAGTTCTCGCCGACTCACCGAGCCCCAGGTCCAGCAGACCCAGATCATATAGCCGCTGAATCGTGCGGGTATAGTGCAATACCGTGCAAAGGGAGGGGGTCCGAATGGATATTAGATAATCGGTTAATTTGAAGGCGCTATCATCCGAGTGTCATGCCCTAATGCAGGGCAAAAGACACGCTCCGAAGATGCCATGCGGCCACGTACGAAAGTTAGTCGTAGGTCTCGAGGAAGTTCCAACAAAGCCTGGAACAGAAACAGCCGCAAGTCGCAGGTTCTGTGGATAGAGCAAGGGCCAATGCCAATTGCAGTTGTCATAGGCCTTTCTTCCGGTTTCTCTCCTTTAACCTCCCCGCTTTCCCCCTTGATTCAATTCTCCAATTCCCAGGTGAGAAGCCAATCCGGTCTCGTTTGCTCTTAATCTCCAGCTTCACCACCGCGTATTGTTGCTGGTGTACTTCGTAGGAAAGCTATCATTGGAGAGTGCCTCATCAGGCAAGTTGATCTCTCCGTTCTCTGCCATTTCTTTTTCTCGGTTTCTTTGCCGTTCCACTCGCTTTGAGCGGCGATCTGATACTTAGTAGACACACGGAGCAAAGCGTCCCCAATCCCCAATCAAGAGAAGTTATGAACCGGACCAGTTTCTAGGGGACTTTTCTCCCGCGCACGCTCCTTTTAAGCTGTGGGTCATTCCAGCTTCTCCACAAAACCCCATCGCCTAAAATTCGCGGCGGGAAGATCATCTTGAAATGGCTGAATTAGTACCAGATGGAGGTGAGCAATAATGTTGATCGGCCATGGTTATTCCCATCCTACCTATGCGGTTCTCTCCTATGCGGCTGGATATCTTGCGGCTAGCCCTGGGAAGGCGAGGCGCTAATAATAACAAGTGGGTTGCGGCTATGTGTAGGTACTTATGTATATATAAAGTATGCATGTATGTGGGGAGGGACAAATTGCCCTTTGGTTTTCTTTGACCTCATTACCAACCCCGCGTGGCCAAGGTTCCTAGTAGATCTTAAGTTGACCATATCGACGAACGGTAGAGGCCAGGAATGACTCCTGTTGCTCAGGCGACACATTCCGCGAAGTCGTAGGACAATTTGTCACGCACACGGTAGAGATATAGATAGAGAGAAGATGGTTAGATGACTAGATGACACACATGGCTGCCCTCACAGGAGGGTTCATCCTGGATGATAGGATATATCTCATGACGGCTTATAGCCGACTTATTACACCTGCCGGCGTGGGAGCTGTTGCGTGTGTAGCTTGTCTTAGTCGGAGTTCTCGCGCCTGTAGATCGAACATACATTCGTATGTATGTATGCGTATGCGCCGAAGGCTACATATAGCTAGAAGCCAGCTGGCGTATATTGTCTGAAGACGGGATCACCGCCGCCGGCAGAAACGAGATATCACTTATAGGCTATAACGTTATATAACATGGGCCGATAAGTCCGCCTTGACATCTGCAGCGCAATGCAATACCAAAAGCTTACAAGTCATCGGAGTTCGAGAAGAGGTCAAAGCAGAACAGATGAATTCATCGCCCGCGCCGTTGCACAGATAGCATAGGGATGATGAAGTTAGCATGAACGTGCAGCAGACCGTTATCCAAGGAGAAGTTGATCTTGATCTGGCTACCTCACGTAGTAGACGACGTCAATGGTGGTGACATTTCATGTGTGTGGAGACCCCCAACGGCCTGCACTCTGGATCTCCCGAAACGGCTACATGCAGCTTGAAGGCCAGATGCGATTGCTTTAGCTTGATACGACGCTGGTTAGACGATCAGGTACATCGAGATACTCGCGCAAGTCCTACCGGGCTGTCCACGGAGAAAATTTTGGAAACTAGCCCGTCAACGTGCGTAGGGGCGTCGCCGTATGAAAGATATTGGGACGACTTCATCACAGGTATCGCAACGGAAAGTTTTGAAATCAGACGAGGAGGTTTGCGTCGTTTGGGACAAGTGAGAGTAGCTTTCCATACTGCGGTAGCACTTGTTACCTGTTACTCTGATGAGCCTGAAAACCCCCTCGTCCCCCCCCATGCAGCGAAACGTGCGCCACATGCCGTACATACATCACGGTGGCTACAACGCTAAAGCAAGTCATCGATGCAGCAACAGCAAGGTATCAAGGCTCGTTTATTAGAAGGGTCGCATTGTACCAAACCACAGGTCACATTGGATCATACGATCGATTAGGCAGGGTAGTCGAACCTCAAAAGTCAACAACTCCGTCGTCTTAGCACCTGTTCAGGGTAAATCGGGCCCTCTAGCAACACGAGGACGACCGTCGAGTTGACGGGGAGTTGAGGTTGTTTTCCTCTTTTGGTTGTTTTGAGATCGCATCATGATGAAGACGAGATAGGCACGTCGAAGTTCCGAGATGGGTAACTGGTTTCATTGGTCAATGGCTGCATGTGTCAACAGCAATCTCCAGATGCCGTGTCTTTCAGTGTTATCCATGTCAGACACGTATATCCCCAGCCTAGTATACAGCGTCTGTAGTACCAAGGCAAGATCTTCCCAATATCTTCCCTGAGATTCTCGAATCGCCATAAAGCTACCAAGAGATGGCCGACGTAGGGTGCATAGTTTCGATTGGAGGTCATATGCAATATACCGCCCAACGTAATAATATACCTACCTGCCTACGGGGTAGCTATACATACCATGCACTACTGCAAATAGGTAACCCTATAGGGCCGGACTTATTACATGCAGACAAGGTCAAGGGTATCTTACATTATCAGGTAATTAATTTACTTTACCTGCGGTGATAACTGACAAGGAGGCTCAGTTATGTATCTTACCGCAGGACCAACTAACGCCAGTCCAAACAACTCTTCAACAGGAATAGCTTACGCTAACGATAAAGCTTTAATGCAACCAATCATTACTTTTCCTTTTGCGTGCAACGGGACATTTATTTTCGTCTAAGGCAATTAAATGAACTGGGCATATCGAGACATTGTTGGTCTGACGTTAGTTGACCCTTCGTTAGAGAGATCGCTAGGGCGGTAACCCTTCAGATGAGTTACCGGTTCGCTGAGTTGCTTGAAATTATACCTTCTTGATTACCTAGCAAGGAAATTTGGCGAGATGTTACCCCTACATACCAAGACGAAAGCTTTTACATATCGGCCAATGAGTAGTCGCAGCGGGAAAATGGGATGAACAAAAACCGAGTATCATACTCAACGATAATGTAACCAAAGGCCAACATGGTGACAAGCCGTGGCTTGAGACCTGCTGCAATAGCAGCCAGTCAGGTCGTGGACAAAATAATTGACACACCCCCACACTGCTTCAGAGCAGCTAATTCTGCTACACCTATTTGCAAAGAGTGTAGAAAATTAACCAGGACGCTTAGAAAGAAGTTATTGATATTGCCGATTTGCTTATTCATTAACCTATTAAGTAGTGTATATTCTGAAGTCGGCAGATACAAAGTGGATTATCCATTGATGTCACTCTGCTGATGCTTAAGGGAGTAAGAGTAAGGTGTGACAATTATTTCGTCCACGACCTGCCAGTGTACGCGCAATCGTACATGTGGTAGATTGTCTGCGAGTTACAAGCCTTGAAGGCGGGTCTACCTACATATCAATAGCGCTCGTGGTGGATATATGTGGATATCACTGAGCGAACAAAATGCCTCTCTAACTCCTCCCCACTGTCCAGTAATATGTGCTGGCTGACAAGATCCCGCCCGCCTCGAGCCGCATGGATACTTCCGAGAATGTCACTTTCGAAGCGTGCCATGCTGTGTCAGTATAACTTCTTCACGCTTGTGCTCGCCATGCCTGGACGTATTGTACGGGATATCCAGTCTCTTTACTCCGTAACCATACATAGAGATAGTCGACAAGGGAGATGCTGCAAAACCCGTCCGTACTTGGGAAGTACGGATCGTGGGATTTCGGGGTCCTATTGGTTAGGTAATTGCCCGCTCCAGTAGTTAGCTGGTTACCAAGCTTCTTTTCACTAATGCACCATGTATTGCTGCTATGTGCTCGGTATGTAGGTGGTTAAGTTCTAAGCAGGACGATCTCTGGCGCTTTGCCCGTATAACATACGAACGCTAACAAAAAACACTAAATCTTGCTAGCGCCTAAACTATATACTGACAGTGAGGACGGAAAACCATTACCGAGAATGTCCTGACTGTATGATTTTTACTGTTCACCCACTCTCATTAGACGGCCTTACCTACTGCATACAGCCTTCTATGTGCGTTACCTACCTGGAGCGGAAATCGTGCTCCGTCCAATCAAACAAAAAAGTACCTGGGAGGATAGCAAATGGATTTGCCTAGTTCCACCTGTCCTTCCTCCGCTCTGTACCTTGTTACCTCGGTCAACGCAGTGTTCACCCGTGCCACCAAAGAGCCATAAGTTACGGCAGATCGCCGCCGCCATAGCTGCAACTCTCAATACGATCTTGCGAGCGGGACAGCCCGAGTACGTAGTCCCGTCAAGATCTAGAGATTGGGTACCTTCTCTTGCGCCCCAGAACACAGAGGTGTCAACCGCAGCGATATGCTTCACTCGCGATCTCCTAGTATTCCCCACTTCGCCAAAACTGATAGGTCATATTCAATCAGCGGATGAAAGACGACCCCTGCGCCCATATCGAACAGCGTCTCTTCTGTTATTTTAGGAAAAGAAGTTCTCTATCCTTTGGACCCTCGGTAAGTTTTGACGCAGGGATGTTTGCTACGTATGTTGCTCATCATCACGCAGCGTTGAATCTCCAGTGCTTACGTTGCCCCTTCGTACCTCTCTCCACTCTGTGCAGCATACTTTCCCCAGTTTTCGGCATGCTGTGGTGAGAAGGCTAGCTAATTAACCCCCATGAGAAGCCTACATAAATACACCCCATGTACGATTTAGTGACAAACACATACTGCCATGACATATAACAGACGTCTGGTTTGCCTCTTGGCGATATTATGTTACTACTTACATATGGGAATGTATATGTGAGAAATCGTTTACGACGGGGACCTTAGTACTGTGGTTTACGGGCCATTCGGCGTCCAAACCTCAAAACAATCCACACAGCGACTCTGTCTTAGCTCTATCTCGTAATACTAGGTAGCCATAGGCATGTGCTCTAGCTTCAAAAACCGCCATGTTCTGAGATATTCTCCCCGTCAACTTTGCCTTCCGCTAGGGCGCCGAGGACGACTATAGTTTGCCCATTCAGCCGCTTGCGCGGCAGCGGAACAGGCTGATACGAACACGTATTTATATATAGGTAGGTCTCTGCGGCTAACTGTGGTCCGCCCGCAGCTGGAGTAGCCGCCTCGAATCACCAATACTGCATGTGCATACAACACGTAGCTAGCTGGTAGTGTAAGGGAGCTCCTCCTAACGCTAGGCAGTGGTGGTGGTGGACGCCGAATGGGCGGAACGGCAACCGATCAACAACATGTAGTGGTAGTATTCTTATGTATTTTGCTCGTTTTATAGCACACAGTGGGCTGTTGGATGAGGATCCCCTCGATACCGGATACAGGTTAACTCGGTGCTATTAGCAACGGTTAGCAACCGACTCAAACCTTGTCTTCGCGCCAAGCGGCGGATCGCTCGACGCTGTCCTGGCCGTCAGCCATCTACAGCTCGTGCTCGTAGATCGGATAGCTATCCACAGTGCAAGATCCAGCTCTAATTCGCTTGCCCTACGTGAGCACTAAAGTCCAGTCTCGACTCGACGAGGCACGGCGCAAGCAGGCTGAGCTGCCATGCGAGGGTATCGAATCCAAGCCTCCTACAGGCTCACGCCAGCCGAGCTGATTCAACATGCGTAGACGCTGACAAGGGCGATTACGAGGTCTTCCATCACAGGCGCCTAGCTCTATAGGTTTTGTGACCTCGGTTGAGACGCGCCGAGGCCATCGATCGACAATCGTCTCTGGGAACACGGCCGAAAGTGCATTTCCTTCCTCCTTGCCGTTCCGGGGTATGCGACCCGAGACCGGTAGACTATGACTCTAGGCCAGTAGGTCACATAACTATCCCTCACCAGTGCTTCCCAGGCCTACTACATCCAAGTACACACCTGAATTTATACGATGAACTGACCAAACCCCGTACCTGTGAAAGGCATACAAGATACACCGAACTTTCTTCCGCAGTTTGAGGATATGCTTACAACCACATGAAGTCCCACGTCTTATCAGGGTTAAGTGCCTCTTGCTGTGGTGCATGTTAATATGCTACATATAGGTACGGGAATCGAAGGGTCTGTCGGCCTGGGCCAGCTCCAGCGCCTTGCCGACCCGCCCTTGTCCACCGGACGACCCTCTCTACTTTGAGGTGGTTAATAGGTAGCAACTACAGAAATCGGGGTAACATAGCGGCCCCACCAACGCTATATTCGCTTATGTATCGTGCTGTAGCCCACAGGGGTATTTATTAGGAGGGGTGGCCACTATTTGCTACTATCTGCTGCTTGGTCGCTTTGAGTCGAGTTGATGAATGTGTGCCCTCAAGCTGAATCAGCATGCCTACTTAAACTACGTGTATGTCTATAGCTGGTGAGTGGAGGGAGCGGATCCTTCATCAACCCCCACCCCACCATTCAAGCGGCACCGATTTAACTTACATATATAGTAGGTCTCAACACGTACGGTATCTATATACAGCGTCACAACAATGATTCGTGCCTTCAACGATTCAAAAAGGACCATTCTCCTTGCTCGACCTAACACGACTAGGGATGTAATTGGTAATGTAATTAAGTCCCATATCTAGCTCTCCTTAGGAAGGTACCTACAGTAGGTAGGTACAACCTCTCGGCTAGCTTGCTCGGTTTATTTTAGGGTCCGTTTCCCGATTTTCTAGTACCTAATCGAGATCAAACAATAACAACAAACCTCCCGGTATAAGATCCAGTCTCGACACAAACGTCGCAACCTATGAGAAGCCCGAGCTCAAAATTCCCTTGTCTGCACGAATATGTCTATTCGCCCCAACCGTAGCCTATTATGTAACTAAAGCACCGGAGATACTCGCTTCACATGCCGGTCCTGCGTAGGAAAGAAACGCGCATCCTACAACAGCCGCCTCTCATTCGTTTTTTCGGCACGGCGCTAAGCTGTCACCTACAGCGTGGTGGACCAACTGATGGATAATGGGAGTCTAGTAGAAGCAGAGGATGTAGGTACATTTGTACAGTATCTTGGCGTGCCCCAGTCCGAATCGAGGGTTCTCTCTTGTACTAGGCGGGTACCATCAACTTGCATGGGTGTGTTATTGCACACGCCCTTCCTCTCGGCATACACCTGCATACTATACTGCATATCCAACGAAGGAGACTTACACATCCTGGTAGACACATGCAGAAACAACCTCTCTCTCAAGAGACACCATCTCTTAACCACCGGAGCTAAGCAATTACCTTGGTCGTCCTAACCTCATACGTTGGTTGATGCACAATGGTTCTTGTTCAACCGTCGACCCGTTGGTCGATTGGGATACGTGCCTGCCCCATATCTCTGCTTGGACGGCTTGTATATATAGTGCATATAAGTCTTCGCCTCCTCTCCCGCTGGTCTCGGCCTCTGGACTTCCATGTGAAGGAGCTTTCTTATATCCATCCGCCACCTCGTCCCTAGAAGCCGTTCGCTTGTCATAATGGCTACCTTTCTCTAGGGTTCTGTTTTTAATTTTCCTTCCTTTTGCTTGGTCCTTGTACTATACTGGCTACGGCTTCTTTGCTGCCCTGACCAACGTCGACTTGGACCGGACGTGGTTGTTGTGGTGTGCGACCTGAATTCGACATCTCGAGTTCGAGAAACGGTTCCTGAGGATCGTTCTTTATTGTGTAATCTTTCAACGGGAGCTTGCAGGTTACCGTCCTCCAAGGTCGAAGACAACCGACGTTTGGAACGATATCATCTGACGGACACATCCGGAACCACCCTGCACCCATAGTTGTGTTAATCCTACATCTGTCGATATCGTCCATCTCAAGCGGGCGACACTCACACACCTTTCGTTATTCGCCTGTGTCGGGACTAAAAGGACTTATAAAGACTACTGGCCGCCCTCGGCTCTTTAGATCATATTAGATTCCCTCATCTCCGGACCACGCTTCGACGGGAATTCCTTGGCTTGGAGTGCCCGTACCCCAGGTCTTTTACATTGACGCACACGTGCGCTGCCAGGACAGACTGTCTCAGCCCGGTAGCCTGGATATCGTCTGGGTTCCGCGTCACTCATATTCGAGGGTTCACTTTTCTGGAAGTTAACCGGCGTATATCTTCCACTCGTTTTCAACACGAGCGGTTGAAGATCGGCACTCGTTTCCGTGAACCCGGCTAGTCCAGCAACATCATGGGGATGGATATCCCCTCTCAGCTCTGGGTTTCGGTTCTTCCCAAGTTTGACTTCTGGAACTCGGCCAGCTTTTGGTGGATCGTGTTCTGTGTTCTATGGTAAGCCTGACTTATTCCACCCTGCACAGTCATGTGCTTGGCGACTTCCCATTCTTAAATGGTCTGACACTCGCAATCCAGGATTCATCGCTATACGCGCTTAATTGTCCACTGCTTCAGTCACTGGTTTTATAAGTCAAAAGCAATTCCCAACAAGCCTACTTTTACCGCGGATGATGTGACTGTCATCATCCCGACAATTCATAATGTTTTTGAGGAACTCCGCCCTTCGCTTGAGAGCATTCTCGCTTGCAGACCCCATCAGCTGATACTCGTCACGACTTCCGACAAGCATGAAGCGCTCAAGAAGCTTGCGGAGACTTTGCCGGCCCCCGACAGCATCCGGGTTATGTACACCGCTGTGGCTAACAAGCGTCTGCAAGTCTGCGAAGCTCTACCTGAGGTCAAGACGACAATTACCATCATGGCGGATGATGACGTGACTTGGCCGTCGACCCTAATGCCGTGGATTCTCGCCCCATTCGAAGACCCCAAGATGGGTGGCGTGGGCACGTGCCAGCGAGTGCGGCGTGAGCCGGACGGATCCCTGCCCACCAAAGTCTTCAACTGGCTAGGCGCGGCATACATCGAACGCCGAAACTTCGAGATCTCTGCCACGCACAATATCGACGGCGGAACTTCGTGCATGTCTGGCCGGACAGGAGCGTACCGGTCTGAGATTCTCACGAGCCATGACTTCCTCGAGGGTTTCAAGACTGAGCGATGGCGCGACTACATCCTCAACGCCGACGACGATAATTTTGTCACACGCTGGTTGGTAAGCCACCAATGGAGGACCTGGATCCAGTACGAACCGGAATGCGAGATCGAAACGACGCTCGAGAACGGCATCAAGTTCCTCTACCAGTGTTCCAGGTGGGCCCGTAGTAACTGGCGCAGCAACTGGACGAGTATTGCTCGGGAGAAATATGTGTGGAGGTAAGCTTTAGCTATATGATGAACAGTTTAACACCGCCGGGCATACACTAATTACGAGTCCGAATCTAGGCAACAGCCGTGGTGCACCTACGCTCTGCATTTCGCGACTTTCACCTCGCTGGCGTTTGTCTTCGACCCGTTGATAATATATGCTCTCTGGTGGGGCACGGAAGGGTGGGAGCTGCAAACTCGACAACGCTTGTTCTGGGCCCAAATCATCTTCGTATTCGGCTTCACAAAGGTGGTCAAGCTGGTCGGTCTGTTCAGGCGGCATCCGAGCGATATCGTCTATCTCCCGGTCTCAGTCATCTTCGGCTACTTCCATGGTCTCATCAAGCTATATGCTCTCATGACCCTTAATATGGTATGGATTGGACCACGGCCATCGTGACTCCGCAAGACTAACTTTTGAGATCAGACGTCTTGGGGCAGCCGGCCCGACGGTGACACCAATGATAACCAGCGTATGTCGCTTCGGCCCCGGCGCAGCGACAGCATTGCGACGCCTAGGCCCCGACCGGATGACCTGGACCGCCTGCTTGCCCATCGCAAGAGGAACCCCTCGATAACCTCTCCCGAGAAAGAAGCACTCATCGACCATGAACGAGCTTTTGCGGTGCCCCTATGCACGGGACTCCAGTAATGTTGTGGATGGATATGACGACGGTTTGCTTGCAAACGTTTTGACCGGTGCCGAAGCAGGCATGACTGCCTTACGATGTTATGATGAATCTCTTTCCCAACTACAAAAATAACGAATCACGGGCGAGGTAGACAGCACTCTCCCGAACGTCGATGGCTATCGACCGTTAATGGTCGGTTCCCATAACGCCTTCGCCGCGAGGTGGCCCTTTGCAACAATCTTATTCCTTCTGAGTGGTCATTCACATCCCAAAAGTTGTTGATTGCTTGGCAGGGCCTTGATGAACGGAGAATGCATTATAGTACGCAGAAAGGGAAGGGCGGGATTCGGCATGGTAGATACGGTGATACAGTAGCACTCTTGCGTGCTACCCATATTGTTGCGCATGAGAACGCTCTAGGGACTGATCACGGCTATGTTTGTGTTTCGTTCGTTTTGGCGCATGGCGCGCTGGCCGGGCGTATTGCTTTGGAGATTCGAGAAAAACAGCCAAAAACAAGGGGCAGATTTCCTTACCGGAATGGACAACGGATATGCTACGAAGAGGAAATATTTAGATTGTGACTATTTTCCCATCCCCGCAAGCGTCTGGTAGATGCTTCTAATTGCCGGTGGAGAGGGCGAGAGGAGAAGACCCGGGGAAATGACTACCATTATCACATGCCTCGAAGGGGTCTGGTTATTACTATGTGACACGAGCCTGATTCATAGCGGTCCTCGAGTGAATTCGGCTACATTCAGCTGGACGCCGTCGGGAGTAACACGTCATACGGTGCTCGACTGCCGCTAGAGTCCGGAGAGCGGTTAAATGGCGTTATGCCTCCGTCCCGTCTTGGAAATCACGACAGGCAGTTACACGACAGCCCGTCGTCAATGCGGAAACAACGATGGCAGTCGCGAATACGGATAAGACCTGTTTCTGGCTGAGTTGACGCGAGCCGCGCGTTCTTTGATATGTGACTTCATGTACAATATCACTTTCTCAGAAGCACGATTTATTCTCTTGCACTGATCAGTAACGTGCATCATGCAGGTAGCGTATATTGGGTTGCTCCCCATATGGAACAGGCAATAGACTATCTCTCCAGCCAAGATAAGTCGAGCTAGGCCCTGTCTCCATAACCAAACTACCCCACAATATGGATGAGTGATCGGAATCTGGATCGCCAGTATTGCTGATCCCTATTCATAATTTCCTTATCATCCGAAGCGAGACAAAAGACCATAGTCTTGAGACCAACTAGACTCCTTAGAGAGCTTCATTGGGCCACACGCGCCCCCGGGCTTGCTGGATATCTTGCCGACCTACCCTGGGCTACTACCGCGGAGCCTTATGCAACGGACGTTGCTGGACGGCCGTTATCTTGCGAGGAGTTGGGGATCGCGAGCTCGATATCAAAGATGACGAACCACGCGACTATGTACTTGTGCCGTACTTTGTAATACTAGAGAGGCTACTAGCACGCCTTGGCGTTTCGCCAGTCACGATAGGTTCCTACATTCGCGCAAAGTCGGATTCGACTAACTGGGTTCCCATGACTGGCAGCTTTGCTTCTTCTATCGACGACCCTGACCTGGATCCGGGGCACACTTGGCGGGTGTGATAAGTATGCCCTCTTTACACATCGCCAGCCTTGATCATCCCCGAAGGCCTCCAAGCTGACACCCTCAACCAGTCAACGTGGTCTTATACGAACGTTGAGGCTCCCTCGAGGAGGATACGATCGTCTAGATCTTACCTGCGCCTCCGCCTTACGAGGTCGGCTGACGTCTCTTAACGCAAGCCGGAGGGCCAATAGGTGGCGGAGCTGCGAATCCCCGGCCGTCATGAGAACGGCGGATCCCCCAGAGAGACAAGAGCAAGCAACCGGGCTCAGGACTCGGTGGTTCTCTAATTCGCCGTATCGGACCAAAAACTGCCTAATCGAGAAAGGAGGTTTGAGGGTGGCGCCCAATGGACTGCTGGGGCCGTGGCCCTAATGGCCTTTGGAGACGCCATCGTCCGTAGATATGGCCCATCGGGGACGGAGACAGCTCGAATCTTAGGGACACACCCCTGCCCTCCGCCGTGATGAGCTAACTATGAAGTAAAGCCCATTTTAGATACCCTCGAAGGACGGCGAAGGTAGGACGGGACACTATCTCCAACTCCCTTTTCTCCTCCAGTGCTTACCATAGTCCACCAGCCGGTACAGAAGCGAACCCAAGCCCTCGTTACTTACGTGGTACCAGGACACGACAAGCCCATGCTAAGTTGGGCCGGGGAGCCGCAGGTGATTCGCGATCGAGTCCCACCCGTTCACGAAACAAGAACCTCGACCCCTGACAGGATCTCCCGCCTAAGACCGCCACGGGGCTACACCTACACTAGTACGGCCGCGCTTAACCTCATCCCCACGGACCTGCATCTGGCGCATGCACGATCGAGGTCGTCTCCTCGTGCATGGGATGATGGGGTGGTGGGTAGGCGTGTAGGGTTGGACAATGGATGGAGCCCGCCGCCGCTGCTGCACCGGAGCACCCACGTGTGTAATTCCTACTGTCCGATGTATTCCCGCAAAACTCGTCGTCTTCTGTCTTACCAGGTGGTTGGTTAGCGTCTGACATATATAAGTATGTATGTATGTATGTATGTCCGCATAAGCACGCATGCTGGGCCTCCTACCTACTCACCTACCTACTTACCGTACGAGGAGCACAATGGGAGTCCCGGAATGCAACGGCAAACGCAGGAGAGCGGAGAATGACGAGGAAGATGCCAATGTACGGCAGCCTGCCGCCTGGCCTTGACACGGATTACGTCTTTAACCCCAATTAGGACGGGATCTCGGAGAAATCGACTCGTTAGTTGGTTTGGTCATCGGAGCGTGGGGTTTTAACCGGCTGCCGATCGTCAAACCCGGGCCGGAGAGGCGCATGAGATGCCAGTCATGAGACTTTGGGGGCCATTTCCCCGGATATCTAGAATACTGACCAGCGCAGGGGACTCCAGGTGAGGCAACCGAGCGATATCTCTCTTTCAACAAAAGAGGGGAAGTAAATGCATAGCTATACACAGTGTCACCGACGCTTATCATGAAGTCATTAGGCCGTCTGTTATATTTGTATAAGAGGCAACGCTACCCGTCAGATGCCGACATATAGGCTAGATCCTCTGGTATGCAGCCACACACCCTAATTACGGGGCTCTACTGCTACGTGCTAAAGAGAGAAAAATCGGTTCGTGCGACTCAAGATGCAGCAAACATAGTCCAGTCCATGACTCTTGACACGTATCAGCAGTGCTACAACACGAGATACACGAGTCTCTTACAGGTACCTATCTGGACCCAGCGGAAATCAGGGCCTTATTAGCATTGGCCCTGTTTGGTTAGGGAGGCAAGATAGCTCAATGGCAATCGCGCGATCCGCTCAGGGATCAGGCCTAAAAGCACAATGGAGTTGAGGGAAAATCTTGATCCTTCCTCCACCCCCTAGGGCGCGTCAATTCATTCCGAGAAGACCAACAAAGCCAGCAGTTCCATGTACGGGAACACAAATAGAAAGGGGATCGGGATCTCGGGTCTATTTTTAATCATGATTCCCAGTACGAAGAGTCGACATGGTAATAAGGCAAAATAGGAATGCTCTTAGAAAATGATGTACCGGTTCGAGATCCTTACATATCTAGGTAGCAGTAGCGTAGCCTCTGTACGAAGTAGCTCTCGCGGTTTCAGGGCGTGCTGTGAGATCAAATACATACGTACATTAGGCTGGTTGGCTATACTTCGTGGTCTTTGTCCTGGGCTCGAGGGGTAATATCCGGGCGCGATTTGCAGTTATCTCTCATGAACCACAATAATCCCTGGAGCACTCGCTGTGGTACTTTCTACTGTTAGTGCTCTCTGATAGGAGATGGCCAATCTTCTTACACCGTTCGACAACCCTGAGAGACGCACCCTACGAATAAACATATAGACAGGGAGTGTATCTACATCATCCTCGAATGTGATATATCGGACAAACCCCAGTATTGCATGGCCTAGAACATACCCAAACGGTTTCCCAGACATGCGTGTAGCAGGGGTAACAACGCTTCAAACTTGCAGCGTCACGAATTTTTTTTTTTTTTTTTTTTTTTTTTTTTTTTTTTTTTTTTTTTTTTGCTGAGTTCCTGGATGGTACGAAGAAGATGCGCGCCTATCACCTCGCCCATTATCTACCTAGGTAGACTGCGGTGTAGCATTTGACTAGAGAAGTACGATCCACCACTACGTATGTGCGTGACAGTAGAACAATACGGTAGTAGATTATAGCCAGCATAGGTACATACTGTAGTAGAGTTCCTTGGCCACGGTGGATATTAACCTGATCCTATACTAGTCCCCAGAGACCCACTACCTCCGCAGTACGAGTGTGTACATCAGCCGCTTCATCAGTACATACGGTACCGTATTCGACGACTCCCCCGCTACTCCGATATAACTAGGTAGCTCCATGATAGGCCTGCTCTAGGATGGGGCCGAATACGCCGTCCGCTGTGGCGCCTGCCGAGTAACCCCTATCCTTGTACTCGGAGCCGTCCAAACGACCTCACTAGCCGGCCCTGGGGCCGGTTAATTACAGAGCCGTCGTCACCCTCTTTACACCGAACCTCAACAACTACATGTACGTTATTAGTTCACGATCTCTCACCCGGCTACGAATGATACTATAAATCGGTCTGGTGCCCCTACTTAACTATGCCACTATAGCCGCACGCCTAATAAAATCGACGTCGAACCGCTCGCGCAACTCTGGCCGAATGGCCCTTTTGTTTACGGCTAAGTGCGGAGATGGTCTCATTTCATCACAGTAATCAGTTCACCATCGTCAACTAGGTAGGTAATATCCGCATTTGTTCGCGGCCCACTACGCTAGATAGCTAGCCACATAACATAGGTTACTTTAGCGACGCAACCTACTCCATATAAAAATTCCGAGATATTCCCCTCTCGAGCCAGGCCGCCTGCCCTACCTTTCATTTTCGATACTTATGTATGTGTCTTCTGTGTGCCCGTGTGCCCCCGTGTGTGTCTCCGTATATACGTATCGAATATGTATCAAGCGCTGGCAGCGCGGCGACCCACAGCACATGGCAGTCCATGCTGTGCGACCCCCAAGCCGAGCAACTGCATTACCACTGCATCTCGCCGAATCAGGGCAGCACGGGCTGGGCGCCCCATATGTCAACCAATTGCTGCGATGACATGCAAGTGACGAAAGCATGCATATGGAGCAAGGTGGTTTGTAGGTGGGTATACTCTAACTGGGAGGCATCGCGGTCCGCGACGTTGTGCGTGTCGTCTGGGCTGCGCTATTTTGAGGTCTTCTCCACCACCCACCGTTATGTCAAATGCCCCCTGTCGTGGCCCCCTTCACCCGGCTCTGCATCGTGCATCATGCATGCAGTGCAGGATTTCTTGGGGTGCTTGGAGGCTGCTAATTTGTCGTCATCGCACAAAAAGGGGGGGAAGCACACCCTATGGTGTGGGAGATGATGGTGCAGAATGGGTGGCATCTAGCCGTTGACGAGATGTCAAAATAAATCGCCGTAGCTGCATGCGTCTCGTCAGTATCTATGGAGGTTTCATCACATTGAGCAAAAGTCCCTTGTTCCCCTCTTTTGGTGGTTGCAACGCGCAGGAGCACCTATGAGGGACCCTACATACAGATAGATAGAGGTTTAGCCTTTCGTAAGATATCACTTCTTTCTCGTATGCGCATTTTCGCGCCAGGAGATCGATCGAATTATCGTATCGTCCCGTTGACTAACACGATTCCTTGAGGGGGGTCACCGCCACGTCGCACCGTTTCCAGCGTGAGGGTTCCTGGATTGGGCAAGCTGCATGGTCGGTGGCTTGCGGCGATGGGAAAGGTGGCTGAGATAATAAGCCCTTGTGTGCCGCGCCGGCATATGATACCGTGACCGGACGGCGAATGGGATCGCGGGACGAGAGATGCGCTCGATGACGAGGCTTAATGTATCGTCTTGCAGAAATACGACTTCATCATACACGAGAGTGCCATGCTATGATAATATTAGCTTGTGACGACTTATGAATGTCAACAGATGTATTCATTCACCACCATGTCCCAGCTTGTAGATGGAATTCAACGGCTGATCCCGCTGCTTAGCGCATCCGTGCTATGTGTTTGTTGGCCTCTTTGGACATCGGACATAACGTCCCAGGTGGGCATCGTGGAAGAACGTGGCTGGTTACCATAGTCTAGTGTGATATAATGTTGTGATACGTCTTACAAGGTTGCCCGCAAAACGGCTGTCCTGGGACGGTCTGTCGATGTCGTAGGACACAGGTACATTCCTACAAACTCCTCGTGCCAGTACCATATACGAAGGGACAAGCCCCTGCAAGTTCGACTGTATAGGTTGCGAGGTTTCGTTAGACAGCCTGCAATTCCAAGGGGAGTGGCCGCGGTAGAGCAAGTTGTGATGTGCCGAGATACGGTTATGAACCCCTTTTTGCACGTATGAAAGGGGTCAAGCTAAGAGCAGTACACGCTCACCCCCTACACCCCTTTTGCTGTCAGAGGGGTCTATGTCGTCGCCTTTAACGTGGTTGGGCTAGAAATATTGCATCCTTCTAACCGAACTGGTCACCTATCGTGTAGAAAAAGCCTAACAAAACGGCGGATGGCTGCCGAGATATTTTTGTCGTTTATCACCGTGAGGCCATTTCTCAGGGTGGCTGTCACTCCGCATGGGGCAAGCCGCTACTCCTTGTAGTCGAGACGGGCGAGCTTAGAAACAAGCTCCTGTACACTCAGCACATGCGCTCCTTGCTAGATATGTCTCAGCCCACGTAGTTTCTGAGTTCTTGTGGAAGAGGAGGAGGGTAAGGATGATAAACATATGTCCTAAGACCCAGAGCATCTAAGTAATCATCTTGTTGCCCTGTAAGCAACCGCCTCCCTCCCGCCGCGAACAGCTGGCATGGTACTCGGTAAGTCTGTTCCGTGGAGTCTCTACCCGTCAAGGGCAAACCGAGGATTCGCGGCCATATGGCATGTAAATATGGTGCTGAACATGGTAACAAGGGTCACATGAGGCTGGAGAACACGACGACCCAAGGATGGTGGTTACTCAGGGTGATACTCAGAGGCTACTGAGTTAAATAGTAATACGCAGGGGCCATCCCTGTTCTCCATCAAGGCCCAACGAGGATACTTAGGTAGCCAGGGCGGGAGCGCAGAACCCTCCCAGTGCCCGACCTGATCCTGCTCGGTATAAGCCAACAAGTCAAGTTCACGGAATTCCTTGAGGCACGGCTTACGAAGTATGAATACGACAACTAAGAGCGGAACATTGCTTTCAATGTATTGGACATCCGAGGAGAGGGAAGTCGCTCGACAGCATTTTGAAGTACCCGGAGATCCACCATCCTTTTCGTGCCAAGGCGAGGTCTGGGCTTGCCTCCCTCACCGCTTGTTCTCCTCACCCAGGTACGTTGGCTACATAAACGCAAGTTCCCGCCCTCCCCGCACTCACTTCATTTTTTACCGCATTTCCCTCCGTGACTCATTTCAGCTGCTCGGGGTGTTTGCTCACATCCAGGTGGCTGCGAGCCCACACTCCGAACCCAGCTGTGCCGCCGGAAACAGGCCTTGGCATTTCGTGCATGGACGGTTGGAAGAAGAACTATGAGAGAAGAAACCTTCACGGCCCGAGATGCAGCGCACATTGAACGGAGACGCTGGGTTCGCTATCGAGCAGGGGAGTTGGTGCGCGTTCGCAAACGAAACGGCTGGTGGCTACGAATATCGAGTCGGGAAGGGGGGCACATGATCCCGCGCAGCGATCATCACGACAGAAGCATCGATTCTTCTCGGCCGGGGCTCCCGTTTGGTACATAAGCTCATCGCCTTGACGTTGCAAGTGCATCGCCGAGCGACTTGTGTCGTGATGGCATCACAGGGAATGAGGATCTTC
Organism: Monosporascus sp. CRB-9-2; assembly: GCA_004155915.1. Taxonomy (NCBI): domain Eukaryota; kingdom Fungi; phylum Ascomycota; class Sordariomycetes; order Xylariales; genus Monosporascus; species Monosporascus sp. CRB-9-2. The sequence continues at coordinate 166,232 of QJOA01000057.1, read as the reverse complement.
AACCAGGTGTGACCAGAGGGGAGCCGAGAGGCCTCAAGAGAAGAAAAAGGACAGGGCACTGGACTTCCGGGTAGACCGCCGGCCGACCCCCCGTGGCATGCGAGACTCTCCGTCAGAGACCACGATGATGGAAGTGGAGTACTTATCAGCCTCGGTGACGCTATCAGTCAGGGAGGGCATGTGCATCCGGCCGGATCATATGAGGATGCTGGGGCTAGAAGAAAGACTTTGCGACCGTGAGAGATGGGAGGCACGAAGCAAGCATCAGTTAGTGCAGGAAACTCCGCATTTGCATCCGGCAATGTGTGCAAGAGCAGAAACCGTGGAGCGTAAGAAGTTAGTCTTCTACGCAATGGGCACGAACGCCACGAAGCAAAAGACGATCGTGCGGGAGCAGGCCAAGAGTGCTTTTAGGAGACAACATCATCCGGCCAGAGCCCTCGCTTCTACTGAATAAGTAACGAATCGAGACCAAGTTAGACAGTGGGCAGCAGCGACGGGACCGTCTCGAATACTTGGATCAAGGCATACGTATCCGGTGCTCCGGAGATTACCTACTTGAGGTAAGGACAACTGGACCAAGCACATCCAGGGAAGTTAAGAGTCTCGGGAGTGCAGTTGCAATGGACTTGTCGGAATGGCCGCAAGACGATAAACACGCCGAAGGTCCCTAAGAAAGACATTCTTCTACCTATAACATAATTTTGTTCGAAGCCATATTACTTGCGTTTAGCATTACCACGGCCAACATGTTAGATGAACAAGAACCTCAGGACAGCTCACCGCGTCAACCCACCCCGACAACTGATAGCAGTATGTCTTTTCAGTATCAGACGCCACCCGGCAGCTCACCGCGTCCGCCCACAGCAGCAAGCAGTAGCTGTACGTCGTTTCAGTCTCAGATACCATTCAGCAACCCTGCATCAGTCACTAAGAGTGAGGATTCGAGCGCGGGTGGTGCCCCCTTAGCCAACGTAGCGGATCACCAAGAGCCAGACCAAGAGGGGTTCGAGACTGCGGGAACTTCTACCGAATCTGGAGGTCTAAGACGAGATTCGAGCCATTCGCAGTTGATTGTCTGCCCAGGCTTAGATTCTCAAGCTGGCGCTGATGACATGCAGTCGTCCGAGTACGAAAGCACATCACAGTATATCGAGTTCCGATGGCATTACAGTTCCACGGCGGACGTTTCGCACCCGATCGTGACACGCTTCATATTTGACTTCTCGAAGACGATGTACGAGATCGCACAACAAGTGAGCTTCTGCTGGCCCGGCAGGGCGTGCGGACGCATCGAGGGCATATTGAGAGATGGCGGCCAGCCGTTGCCCCTTTTAGATGATTCTCAAGTCGTCACCTACGTGGATATGGCCAGACGGCATAACCAGGTGCCGACTTTTGCTGTTCAGGTTTTCTGGCACCAGGGTGTCTAGAGACAGAGAGGCAGCCGCAGACTACTACTATATTTGTTTGTTGAGTTTTCTGGATTCGAGGGCATGAGGGCCAAGTGCTTCACTCCTTGTGGGAGCCAGTGTGGTTATTTTCCGTTCATGAGCGTCAATCAGGCTGAGGGAAGGGATCTTCCGAATAGCGTAGTTTACATTCATACGTAATTATGTCTGCATTCACGGTGCTAATGAACTAGAAGTACCAACAAGATCTTATTTAAGCAAGGTATCTACTCCGTATGTGTTGGTGTCCGTGAAGTCTAGAACCATTGCCTGTATACGTATATGTATATATATACGTATGTAGGTATATATGTATGTATGTATATATGTATGTATGTATATATGTATGTATGTATGTATATATGTATGTATGTAGATATGTATGCATGTATATGGACGTATGTATGTATGTACTTAGGGTATTTGATGTATGCGGTTTGCTGCATACTAAGTACCTGCTTCGGTTACAGTGGGAGCGCGGGGGTGGAATTCCGCCTCAGATCGTCCTCGGTAGCTCCGAGTTCCTCAATCGCTCCAACTTTTCTGTTCCGCTGTTCCGGCTCTGAAGCCGTCGACATGAACCTGTATTACTTATATTAGTTACCTACGGAATTGATTTCCTCTGGGAAGGGAGGTGCCCTACCTACCTATGACAAGTAACCCGCATCGGCTGGCGATTGATTGACTCTCCTTACTAGATATTGCGTCATCATCTTCATCGCAACATGTCCCGCCTTGCTTCCCGGCAGACCCCAGCTCTGCTGCGGCGTGCTAGAGCTCCTTCGTGCTCTGCCTCCGCCCGAGCATCTCCGGCCAGTGTAAACTCAGTGAAGGAATGTGCGCGATGCTATGCTTCGGATCAGAAGAATTCTTCGGGTGGGAGCTTCCAAGGGCAGATGCTGGAAAGCATCAGTTCGCGCATCGCCAGAGAGAAGGCAGAGCGTGAGAAGTTCGCAAAGCAGAGACAGGACACGGCTGGCGCAAGGCGATGGGCCACGACCTTTGGTATGTATTAGCCTTGAAAGGCGCAGCAATTGTCGCATATGAACTGCCGAACTGACTCTATCAAATCTCTCAGTCGTCCTCGCTGCAAGCTTAGGTTCCTACTACATGGGGACTCTGGCTCCCCGTGAACTCGACCCCAGCTCGACTCAGCCGCTGGCCACAATTCGCGAGCCGAAGCACAAGAACGATAAGAGTAACCTCGAAGCCGCCTGGGCCGACTTTGTCGCCATCGTGGGGGAGGAAAATGTCAGTACCCTCGACGCAGACCTGCATACCCATTCCAACTCAGACTGGTCAAGCTATCGGAATCAAGACAATCAGAAGCCTTTCATGGTGGTATATCCAGCTTCGACCGAAGAGGTTAGTCAGATCATGAAGGTTTGCCATTCGCGTAGGATACCCGTTGTCGGTTACAGTGGCGGCACGAGTCTGGAGGGCCACTTCACCCCTACGAGGGGAGGAATCAGCATCGACTTTGGGCGAATGGACAAGATTATACAGCTCCACAAGGAGGACCTAGATGTAGTGGTGCAGCCAGCCGTCGGCTGGGAGCTTCTCAATGAAGAGCTGGCCAAGGACAACCTGTTCTTCCCGCCCGACCCGGGTCCGGGTGCCATGATCGGGGGAATGATCGGCACCGGCTGCAGCGGCACGAACGCATACCGGTACGGTACCATGAGGGAGTGGGTCCTGTCGCTGACTGTCGTGCTGGCCGACGGCACCATTATCAAGACGAGGCAGCGGCCACGCAAGAGCTCCGCCGGTTACGACCTGACCAAGCTGTTTATCGGTAGCGAAGGTACACTTGGTCTCGTCACCGAGGCGACGCTGAAGCTTACCGTCAAGCCGGCGAGCACCAGCGTGGCCGTATGCAGCTTCGGCACCATCCGGCAGGCCGCCGACTGCGTGGCCCGCGTGGTCGGGCAGGGCGTGCCCGTGGCAGCCGTCGAGATCCTCGATGACGAGCAGATGAAGTGCATCAACCACGCGGGCATGACCAAGAGGCACTGGGACGAGGCGCCGACGCTGTTCTTCAAGTTCTCGGGCACCGAGCTCGGCGTCAAGGAGCAGACCCAGATCGTCAAGAACCTGGCCGCCGCCGCGGGCAGCAAGAGCTTCCAGTTCGCCCGCTCCGAGGAGGAGAAATACGAGCTCTGGAGCGCCCGCAAGGAGGCCCTCTGGAGCACCCTCGCCGTCGCCAAGCCCGGCGACAAGGCCTGGACCGGCGACGTGGCCGTCCCCATGAGCAGGCTGCCCCAGCTCATCGAGGAGACCAAGGCGGATATCAAGAACAGCGGCATGTACGGTACCATCGTTGGCCACGTCGGGGACGGAAACTTCCACAGTAGGTTGGAGATGGTGACCGGTAGATAAACGAGCGCTGACCGGAACGACAGTTATTCTGCTTTCGAATGACGAGCAGAGAGAAGCGGCGGAGGAGCTGGTGCACCGCATGGTCAAGAGGGCCGTCGAGCTCGAGGGCACGGTGACGGTAAGCGCCTCTCCGGACATTTTTAACATATGGGCAAGGCTGACTCTTTCTTATACAGGGCGAACATGGAGTGGGACTCGTCAAGAGGGATTATCTGCCTCACGAGCTCGGGGAGAGCACGGTGGACACGATGAGAAAGGTGAGTCCAGCCCGCGCAGAGAGAGCTATCCTAGATCCTCAAGATAACTAGCATCTGACTAACACGCATTTCCCCCATCGTAGATCAAGCAGGCGCTAGATCCTCTCAGCCTCCTCAACTGCGACAAGGTGGTCCGGATGTCGAGGCCCAAGCCCGGCGAGATCCCCGAGTGGTGATTGTGGTCAAAGCTCAACCAGCTGTGCACGGAATGGATACCCCCTGTCTTTAGCGTTGGTTATTGGGAAAGCTTCTATATAGCCGGCATGCGTACATAATTCGCGGCTTTTCAGGGGGCACTACGGCGGCTAGGCTTGGCTACGCAAGGTTTTGTCCTGGTAATCGGGTTCGTCTGGCTCTAGTTGCGATGCTTGATAGCTTTGGCATTAGGATCACCTATCCGTTCATCTAAAGAGCGTGCTGCAACTCTGGCCGACAGGGCCTATCCACATTTCTCAATGCCGGCGTGGGGTGTGTATACTCCTAGCGATGTCTGACATATATGGAAAAGCTACGATATGGAGAGCGAGGATTACGAGGCTGACTGGTTTCACACATTTATGCCGTCTTCCTCTTCTCCTATACTGAGCAGGCTCTGGTCATAGTTGCTGAACCACCTGTGACTACCTAGGTGGATCCCATCGCTGTGTTCTCTTTACACATTTATGGAAGGTAATTTTAATGAAATCCGAAGATCACAAACTTTTATTCCTTGGTCTAAATAACTAAGTATCATTGTTGGTCGGATACGGATCACTTAATTTTTTATACTGTAACTCCTGGATATTACGAAGGGTGGCCCAATTTTGTCCGCGGTCTGCGTGTTCTGTGATTGGTACACATTAACGTAGCCAGGAGCGTCTTGGCGAGACGGGAACGATGCGATCCGAAACCACAAGGCTTCCCCATACCGGGTTAACGACGACCACGATGCTCTGTAGCTAGGGTTTCGGGGCTCCAGGGGCCAAGAATGGATATGCCGCTCACCTTTGCTTCTCTTTTCCCGCCATTATCTGATCGAGAGGATGGCGGTTAATCTTTACGAACGTCGAACCTGCATAGTATCACTACATAACCCCTCCCGAGCTCATTGTCGGCCCCTTGCCACCCCTGGCGGCTCCTTAGAATGCGAACCTCGAAGCGAAACAAAGCGACCGACCGATTGACCGAGCTATAGTCAGCTTATATATCCCACGAGAAGATGGGCTCAGTCTGTGACGTCGCGACTCTGCTTCAAGAGACTCTGACGATGGTCCCGACGGTGTTGCTCCTAGCTGGGGCATTTGTCGTATGGGCATCATACAAGGTGGCGACGGGTTACCGAAAGAACATAGTACTAGCCAAGAGCACCGGCCTGCCATATTACATCGTTCGTGAGTTTGCTACAAAGTATCGTGTAGTGCCTATATGAGTTCCTGACACGTCCTAAGCTTTGAACCCGATAAACAACTTTGTCCAGCTTACACACCCGGTGTGGTTGCGAATATGGAAGTTGTTACCAAAACGATACTGGGAAACTGTCGCCGAGTATGTAGAGCCCCTAACTCGCTGCCTACATCACTGGTTAAGACTGACCCGATGGCCGTAGCGCCTGTACGCCGGACTGGCAATACAGACACCTGTACGATACGTTCCAAAAGCTCGGCGATACCTTCATCCTCGTGTCGCCCTTTTACCTGCTTATGCACACGGCCAACGCCGAAGTGATCCATCAGTTGACCTCGAGACGCGATGCCTTCCCGAAGCCCCTCGAGAACTACACAATCCTGTCCATGTTCGGCGAGAATGTGGTGACCACCGAAGGTGCTACCTGGCGCATGCATCGCAAGGTCACGTCCGCTTCGTTCAACGAGAAGAACTCGGCGCTGGTATTCACGGTGGCCATAGAGCAAGCGCAGGGGCTGGTTGACTATTGGAGGCGACGTGGCACTACCGACAAGATTACAACGATAGAGCAGGACACCATGAGTCTAGCCTTGCATATCATCGGCTTTGTCGGTTTTGGTCTGCGATTGCTCTGGCCGGGTCAGACCCTGCCCGTCGACGCCGATCCTAGGTTGGCCAGATATGCGAGTCTTGATGTCCCGGCCGGTCATTCTCTCAGCTTCAAGGAAGCGATAGCGGGTGTTCTGGAGCATCTATTAATACTGCTGATAACACCATCGGCGATTGTTGGTAAGTGGCAGCCGTTCCAGTAGAATAGGCGATGTCTTGTAGATCTAACGCCACGTAAGATTATTTGCCTTTCAAGGCCCTGAGACGTGCCAAAGAGGCAAGAGACAACTTTGCCAAGTATATGAAAGAATTCCTTGCGGACAAGGTCGAAGACGTGCGCCAGGGCGATAAGGATGTTGGCATGAACATCATGGGTTCTCTCGTAGCGACGTCATATCAGGACGAAGGAGCCAAAGCCGAAGCCTTCAAGTCTAGAGGCGTCGCAAGCACGCGACTTACCGATGCGGAAATTATCGGGAATGCATTCATTATGTTCCTGGCCGGCCACGAAACGAGTGCTAACGTGCTACATTTCGCACTGTTAGAATTGGCCAATAATCCGGCAGCGCAACGCCGGTTGCAGAGCGATATCGATACGATTCTGGGCGACAGCGACCCTAGCACCTGGGAATACGACGAGAAGGCCAACGCGATGCAGGCATCGACGCTCGGGGCCACTATGAATGAGATGCTGCGCCTCATGCCGCCTGTCGTCGAGATACCGAAAATGGTCAATCCGGCACACGACCAGGTGATCACCATCGACGGCGAGAAACATACACTGCCGAAAAAAATGTATATAGGCATGCACGTCGCTTGCGTACAGAGGAATCCGCGATACTGGCCGTCGAAGCCCAGCCGGATCAGCGACTCGCCTACTGATTTGCACGACTGGGTTCCAGAGCGCTGGTTTAGGCCTAGCATCGGGGACGACCAGCCGGTCGAAGGAGCAGATGCGGATGACTTCAGTACTGCTGGACCAGATACGAGTACTCAGCTGTTCCGTCCCGTCCGCGGGTCCTTCATACCCTTCTCCGACGGCGCGCGATCCTGCCTCGGGCGGCGGATTGCGCAGGTCGAGATCATCGCGGCGCTCGCCGTCATTTTTCAGCAGTATAGCGTGGAGAACGCTGTCGACGACTGGGCGGGCGACGAGGAGGTGGAGCGGATGACCAGGGCGCAGAAGGAGGAGGTCTACCGGAGGGCCACGCTGAGGTCGAGGCGCACGCTGCGCGGCGCCACGAGCCTGATCACCCTTAAGTTGCACGGGGGCCAGTTCGTACCCATCCGGCTGGTGAGGCGCGGGCAGGAGAGGTTTGTTAGCTGGATTGACGCGTAGAGGGGGTTTGCCCTGGACGTGGACCCGGGTTGCCACGCGTGCTTCGGCCTTCGTCCTTGGTTTCGTCTCCATAGGTCCGCCTTATAGACTATCCGACGACCCTGAATAATCTTTGAATTTGGTTGTAGGCTGGCCGTAAGTGAAGGAACATCTAGCCTACTTAGCATCTGCGCACGATAGCTTCGAGAATCTAGCAACTAAACAAAGTGGAAGACAAAGAGGACTCCATTGACGAGAAAACCGACACAGACCAAACCCGTACCTAGAAGAACTCGAGACAACCATCTCCGAGCTATTCCTTCCGAATATCTTCCATATTGGAAACATAGAGCTTGATACGGTAATCCTGTGCGCTCACCGCAATGATTGTAGGACAAGCGTATATCGGTGCGACCTCGTCATTTCAAATCGCAGAGGTGTATGTCAGTGTGTAGTACCCGAGAAAGTTTGTCTGCTATTGATTGTTCTTTGGTGTTCTGGGTGATATCTCTTGGCGATATCTCTTGGCGATATCTCTTGGAAGCTCTTGGGAGCTCTTGGGTGCTTCTTGGGGCTGGGAGCTTGAATCGAATAAGCTCATACGGCGTCCATACTGAGTGGAACCCTTGGCGGGCTTTCTGTATCGGTGTGGTCACGGACAATTGCACGACGCTGACCTGCACAGGACTTGCATATCCGCTAGACCCTAAGACGCCTTACCATAGGCTGGGGATATCCTTCTCGGTGCAACGGTCGGAGCTATCCGGTAGAGGGCGATAAGGCGTCAGTCATAACAACTCCCAGAGGTTCCTGTTACCGCGTTACTTGAATAAGGAAATTGGGGGAGTGCTTTTTTACAAATTCATTGGCTCAATTCGCGACGATCAGCAAAATCTCGGACTCATGGCTAGAAAATTGTTATAACTGACGCCTTATCGCCCTCTATTGGGTAATCAACTTGGACGAGTCAACAGTCTTCTGAGCCATCATAGGGACCAAATCCGATAAACGAGCTGATCCCGCCGTGGTACGCCGACCAGCCGAATATTTCGATAAATTCGACTCGCAGATATTCATCGACCGTTTCCAGAAGGATGCTTCTTTTCTCTTATTGGCTACTACATACCCACTGACAGCATCCAAGCGCTCTTGGCCTACTGTCGCTTCGCTCTTTTCCTACAAATAGGGCTTGCATCCCAACTCAGACTATGACGTCATTGGGATTTATTAAGCGTATTTTAGTCCGACTTACGCATGCAATTTACCTATTATTAGATAGTAGTTTGTGTAGGAGTAGTATGCCGGCAACATCAAAGGTCTAGAAGCAGGACCCTTCGACTAGGCATCTGGAGTAGCTGCTCCCAAGTGGGGATTTCTAGATATGTGACGTGACACCCACTTTGGGAACTCTACCCGAACTTCATCGTTCATCTACCTATGTAAATAGGTAGATACTGCGAGATGATGAAACGAAATATAGCCAACTAACTTATATAACTGTCGGTTGGTTACTATCTCAACACTTGCACATGAGCGTGGCGATGGCGTAGCCTTGCCTCCTGCATTCGTCAGTGACCCCCCCATCGAAGGCAACTCAACATCCTACCCCTGATATGTTACTCTCTGATTGGAATCCCGGGAAATTGACATCGATCTGTACTGTACCTGGTTAGCCCGCGAGGCTGTTTGGCCCAAGCAAGCTCGTCCTTGCCTCTTTCGGCGCGGGCAAATGATTCATGGCGCTTCGTTGCTTTGCCTTCCCGTTGCCGGTTTTCCGTCTACCTGCAGCAAAGAACAGGGCGGATTTAATGAAACCACGACACGTTCATCAGACAGCGGGTATCCTTGTTTCTGTCAGTGTCTAAACACACACAACAAGAAGACATCATCAGATTCCAACCCAAGATCCAAGCTGATGTCCTTCATGGTGCTTAAGATGCTAGGTGAGCTTGACCGACTATGTCCATGTAATACTTCGCAAAGAGATTGAAATAAGCATCTACGTTTATGTGTTGAAGTACTGGGAGATACTCCCACAAAGTACATACTCGTCCTCCACACCACATGTACAAGCACTTTATTAGTCCCCTCCCTTTAAAGCGTTACGCGGTGCATCCCGCCCTACTATTGCTTAGTACAGTATACTTCCTTGCCTCGATTGGCTCGCAAACTAACCTAACCCAAGGCCATCCCTACCGAGTTACGTACTAGGTACTAACGTATTTATTATCGCCCCGTTGCTCTCATACTCAAACCCCTTCGTAACTCTCGTCTTCTTTACGTTCTTTTACTAGGACAAACACGACTTGGCCGTCGACGCAGCCAAATCATCATCCACCTATGAAGGAAAGCTCTCTTGATCAGGCCTCTTATATAGATCGCATACGCTCTTGGGCACGAGGTCACGCGTATGGAGGCTCGAAACGATCCAGCGCCACTTCTAGCGAACCCACGCTCCCACTAAGCAACAGCCTTTCCCATCAATCTCGACAATCGCGACCACACAAAGAAGGCCACAAAGATGCCGGTCGCGGTCCCTCCGCCGGCGCCGATGGCGGCAACCATCTCTCGTCCGGTGTCGCTTCTAATTCACAGGAGAAGCCCAATGCATCGGATAACGAAGATGCAGGAACCTCAGCCGCGCCGCCATCTGAAGCTGAGGGGAAGGGGGCTGTCGTGAACCCCGGCGGCGACGGCAAGAACAAAAATCCCACCATAACCTCCCGATTTATGTCGGTCACCAAGAAGGTCCTCCTCCACAGCTGGATCAATGTTCTCTTGGTCTTCGTCCCCGTCGGAATCGCCGTCGCGCTGGTTCCTAACATGCCCGCTGGCGTCGTCTTCGCCATGAATGCCATCGCCATCATCCCCCTGGCCGGAATTCTCAGCCATGCTACCGAATCCGTAGCTCACAGACTGGGCGATACTCTTGGCGCGCTGCTCAACGTCTCATTCGGTAACGCTGTGGAACTGATCATCTTGTAAGCTTTGAGGCGTTTCTTGGCTGTTCTTGGAGCCTTGGCCCGTCTCGCTAACATCTCGACAGCATGTAAGCTCTCTCTTTTCATGCCCGTGTCCCAAATTCGCCGACTGGGCAACGTTCATCCTCGGAAAATGAGTTCTCGACGTCTTTTGGTATTGTGGATGCATGGAGCACTCGCCGGATCGCCAAGGCCTGCGTGGTCGTTGCATTTGACCCAAGTTTGACTGACATTGTACCTTTCCAACTATCTAGCATCGCCCTTGTCAAGGTAAGGAAAGCCTCGCCGAAATGTCTCAGAACCTTCAACTAACAAGACTAGAATGAGATCCGAATCGTCCAGGCCTCGCTTTTGGGGTCAATCCTTGCGAACCTGTTGCTCATTCTCGGTATGGCCTTCTTCCTCGGTGGCCTGCGATACCGTGAACAGGTATGCCAACCCTACAGTGACTTGACCGTCGAGTCGGCCGCGTCTTCTCGTATCAAACCTTGTCGAAAGCCAAATTGTAGCTAATTATCTGGCAGATCTATAATAGCACCGTTACGCAGATGAGCGCATGTCTGCTCAGTCTCAGCGTGATTAGTCTCGTATTGCCGGTGAGTATATTTCCCACGCAATGTATACAGAGCGGGTTAAGTAGCGGATTAGGAGTCCCTTGACCGTATCTTAATCAGAGCTTGGACTCTTTCTACACCTAACGCCGCATAGGTCTGCCTTGCTAACTGAGATTTGCCATAGACTGCTTTCCATGCATCGTTTGCGGACCCGAAGGAAGCTGATGCCAACTCTCTGATCATCAGTCGCGGTACCAGTGTCGTACGTCCAGAGAACATCTTTTGGTGGCAGAGACATGAACTAACTTCGTTTTAGATCTTACTACTAGTCTATATCGTTTACCTCATGTTTCAGCTGAAGTCACATGCGTATATGTATGAATCGACGCCCCAGCATATTATCGATGAGGAAGCGACCCCTGGACCTGCCGCTGCAATGTTCGACACGTCGAGCTCTGACTCGAGTTCCTCCTCGGACTCGGATTCCGACTATTCTGACCATTCGAAGAATACAATGTCACGCCGCGTCAAGCGTGCGATTCGTCGACGTCGCAGAAAGTCCAGTGTTACGTCTACGGAAGCTAGTGACGCCGTTACTCAGGCAGGCACCTCCTCGATTGGCACACGCAGCGCTATTAGCCCCGTCGGCCCCATCAGCCCCATGGAAGACGGGCTACTCGGCCCCGGTGTGCCTTCGAGACGTCCCAGTTCTTTGGCTCGTGCGGGTTCTTATGATACGGACGAGGCAGTCATCGAGGAGGAATCCAAGAAGGATCGCAAGCGTCGTCACAAACATTCGAAGAAGAAGCACCGACGCCACAGGAAGACTTCGACACCAATCGAGGAGGCAGCCACGCAATCCGGAGATAATGTCGTTGGTCTCGTACCCGGAAACACCGATAGTGCTAGCGCCGACGGAGAACCTCGCCGGGTCGACTTCGCAGAGACCCCGGCCAACGCAGATGGAGCTGCTGAGCCGGGCTCGCCCGCGTCTCGGCGGCCATTTACCAATATTCGCGGAATTTCTCTCCGACCGGTGGCCAAGAGTCTCGCGCCGCCTATTTTCACGCAACCCCCGGGTGCCGAACCTGTCTTTACTGGGACCACCGGCCCAGTTCCCCGCGTCAGATATGGAATCCGCAGGACAAACTCACTCCCGGACCGGCTCAATCAATACAGGCTTCGGGCTCCGGGGGCAATGTTGCCTTCTCAGATCCCGTTAGCCGCGTTATCCGGTGGCGCTGGCGGGAAGGGAGTGGTCGCGGAAGAGAACGACGATATATCCCGTAAAGCCGCCGTCGTCATGCTTCTGATCTCGACCGCCCTCGTAGCCGTTTGCGCCGAATTTATGGTGGACGCCATCGACGCGGTCGTAGCGAACAGCCCGCTGAAGGAGATCTTCATCGGCCTGATCATCCTTCCCATCGTCGGCAACGCAGCCGAACACGTCACCGCCGTCGCCGTCGCCATGAAGAACAAGATGGACCTCGCCATTGGCGTGGCAGTTGGCAGCTCGATCCAGATCGCCCTCTTCCTGACGCCCCTTGTGGTTATCCTGGGCTGGATCATCGGTCGCGAGATGACGTTGTATTTTACCCTCTTCGAGACGGTCTGCCTCTTCGTCTCTGCCTTCATCGTCAACTTCCTCGTGCTGGACGGCAGGAGCAACTACCTCGAGGGCGCATTGTTGTGTTCGACGTACGTCATCATCGCTCTCGTGGCATTTTACTATCCCGACGGTAAGGATGCTAGCGACTGGGGTGGGGCCGATTAGGATGTGTAGGCTGTCTACCGTTGGTGCTTCAAGTCCACCGATAGGAGCACATCGTTTTTTGGGGTGTGTCGACGGGCAGGAGGAGCGACTGTAAGGCGTATCACAAGGAGCGCGGCCGGTACGACGTACCAAGCTAGTATTTCTGGCGGGCGTGGATGAATAAGAGCATGAATAAGGGATACTCAAATTATTGGGACATTGTGTTAGGGAGGACGGTCAACTTGGGCTCCTTTTAGAAGGCATGGATGCGGTTTTATTCTTTTCGAGAGGTCGACCAACTTGGCTCTCATTCTTGGTTTTAGTAGCCCGTACGTGGCTGCGAAGCTATTATTATTAATGCACGATTGCTTACGTTCCGCCAACCATCGAGAAGCCCCGATTGTGGTTTTGCATCCGTTCATGACGGTAAATGCTTCATGCTTGACTCCATAGCAAGAGAGCCGGTTTTCAAGCCCGTGTCTCATCTTGTCCCAAGTGCCCGTTAGTACATACCTATCAAATAATTCATTCTTTATACCTAGCGTCCAGAGCAAGTCTGCTTGGGACCTCGGGCGTTTGCTCTTTGGGAATCGGAGCTTGTGGTTCTGGGCTATACAGGATTCGGACATGGGATAGTAGCACAGCCTCAGTACACAGTGATCGCTGGTTCACTGGAGTTGTTAGTGCCATACCAGCCACAGTATCTGGCTCTCATACAGCTAAGATGGAGTGGTAACTTGGCTTTCGTCGTCATCATGGCCGTGACCTTTGTTAATACCATGCATGTACTTTTAATGATCCCAGCATCGTCATGGGCGGCCTCCCATTGATCATAGCCAACACTTTGTACGCCATCTTTTAGCAAACACCGAACAATGCAATTAACCCCAGCCAGCGAGTAGTCACCTGGGAAAACCGGAATCCTCTGACGCTCTCCCCAGGTGTTCTACTCAACTACGTCACTCTTCTAGTTTCGCCCCATTGATAGTTACAACCAATCAATCTCTCTCTCTCTGTCTCTGTTACAACCGCCCATCATGTGTTTCGGAAGCAAAGACAACACGGACGATCCGGCTCCCAAACCAGCGCAGGTTCCGCAACAGCCAAGAACATCATCACCAACGAGCAGACCACCGCCGTCGAAAGCAAATATGGCCGAAGACTACACAGCTCCCCCCGGCCCCCCCCCCGGTCCGCCGCCGTCACATTTCAGACCTGATGCAGGCGACCTCGCCGACGTCGCGCCTCCTCCCGGACCGCCGCCCTCCAAGGCGAAGAACAATCCCTTTTTCGACTCCCCCGCGCCCACTGCAGACGAGTTCCAACCGCCGCCGGGCCCGCCTCCGGGCCACGCATCCGCTTCCACGTCCACGTCCAAAGACCTGAAGCCGCCTCAGGACTGGGAGACCGCCGTCCCGGACACGTCACTCCTGCCGCCGCCGCCCAACTACTTCAGCGGCTTCGACCGCTCGCCCGCCAGCAACACGACCGAGGAGCAGGCCGAGGCCGGCGAGCGCTGGTGCGCCGACTGCCCGCTGTACGCGCCGATCACGCCCGACGGCGCGGCCCTCGAGGCGGCCGCCCGCGGCGACGTCGGCGTCTTCGCCCCGCCGTGCTACCTGGGCCAGCTCGCGCAGGTCGCGCCCGGCGTCTGGCGCGGCAGGACGCACCGCGGCGCGCCCGACGCATGCCTCGCGACGTACCCGCCGCTATACAGCGCGCGCGCGCACTCCCCCGCCGCCGGAAACGTAAACGAGAAGACCATCTACTACGAGGTGCGCATCCTCGACGACAGCCGAGCCGACGAGGTCTCGCTGGCGCTCGGGTTCGCGGCGCCGCCGTACCCGCCGTTCCGCCTCCCCGGGTGGCACCGCGCGAGCCTCGCGGTGCACGGCGACGACGGGCACCGGTACGTCAACGACCGGTGGGGCGGCAAGACGTTCACGCGGCCCTTCCGGCGCGGCGAGACGCTGGGCATCGGCATGGCGTTCGGCCCCGGCGCGGGCGGGCTCGGCACGCGCGTCGAGGTGTTCCTCACGCGCGCCGGCCGCGAGGAGGGCCGCTGGAACCTCCACGAGGAGACGGACCTCCACGAGGACCTGCCCGTCGACGGCCTCGAGGGCTCCCGCGACCTGTGCGCCGCCGTCGGCGTCTTCGATGCCGTCAGCTTCGAGATCGTGTTCAGGCCGGAGCTGTGGGCTTGGAAGGGGTATCGCGGCTGAAAGGGATGATGAAGGGATGGCGGTGCATACTGTCAGGTGGCAGGGCGACGGACTGGCATTTTCGGCGCGAGGGTCAGGGGTCAGTGGTCGAGGGTTAGGCGCCTTGTGCGTTGCGTTTTCCGTGCGTTTCTTATCGACGGAGCGTCTCGTCGTGGCACTATGAGAGTAACGTTTGATTCTCTACCAGAAGCGTGGCGTATTTAGATCTGTGCGTTTCGCGACGAATGAAATCGATGATTTCTCTGAATGGACGACTTCATGAAACGATCTACTTGGAGGGACAGGCTCGGTAGACCTAGACCGTGGTGTCCGGCTGAGCTCTGGGCCGCTTGTGACGCTGTCACCTACGGATTTCGTGCTGTAGAGGTGGTGTCAAGAAGGCAGGCACAACACATGATGACGCGGCAGCAATGCCATAATATCCCAGGAAAGAAGGGGACGAACCACAGCTTGCTTGTCTTATATTCTACGCACGAATTGTGTTACGGTGGCCGAAAGCCGCAGTGGCTGACGTATACCCATCGTCCTCAGCTCACAGCGGCCACGCGGTCGCCGTGGCATACGGCTACGGGAAGGGAAACTATGGGAATATCGTATATAGCATTGTCGATTACGTTCAATGAGCAGATAGATCGAATTTAGTGTTCGCCCAAGGTTTCCTCTCTTTTTTTTAGACTAAGTCGAGAGGTTGATGAATGTTGGGCCGATGTAAGTTTATCTACTCCGTGCTTGGCTATGCATTCACTCGCCCCGTTCGCCTTAAGGCCTGGGTCAACGGTGGCATATTGTCCCGTCATCCAAGATAAGTCGACCATTAAGAAGACATCGGCGAAGTACACAACAAGCACTCCCTATCCAAGGCTCCAATCTAGACTCAGATGATGAGGTCATCGGGGGCCAGAGATGGGGCTGTGACGCGGAATGGCGTCGTCTAGTCACTCGTGGAGGTCGGACAATGTTTCAGTTCAGCGCCCGTGCATCGGTCATCAAGACAAGATACAGCAAGGCTGAATCTACTAGCTTTGAGTAAATCTCTCATACGCCTACATACTGAATTGTAAGCGGGGCCTTTCAGTGATGGGGTTATCGTCGCGTAGATGCTCAGGTTACTTGCTCTGTGCATCTCTGCTTCCCAAGACGTTTACATATATAGCAACAAAGAAGTGGACGGAGAAGATCCGACTATGGACGATGGGGTCGACAGGGGCCGCATGGACGTCCTTTGCAACTTCTTAGGCTCCGGCCGGCATCCAGTCCGTCGGTATAGAGACCCACGATTACGTGAGAAAACGGGCCCGAGAGAAGGCGCACATAAAAATAGCATTCGTACGATGCCGGTGCCAGTCCAGTTGAAACCCGGGATGGGTCTCTCGTACGATGGAGCGCCCGTATCGAAGATACACGAGCTCCGTGCCCGCCGAAGAAGGGCCTCTCGTGTAAGAGGACCCGCGCGAGCGGAGTTTGGGAGAGAAAGGGATGCTCATGACCACCCCCAGGCGCAAGATCGGTACGCCCATAGGTTGCGCCACGCGGATGTCTCTTCTCTCACGATTGGTGTGCCACAGCATTTGAGACAACTTGTCAACATATTACGGGGCCACCTATTCGCGGGATGACTCATTGGCCCCCCCAGGGCCGCCCCGGTGATGGTAAGCCCCTCAGCGGGCTGCGACGGTATGGGATGAATCTTGCTATACCCGCGCATTATGCCGAACGATAAGAGGTTGCGATACCGCGCTGGAGACGGCTTTGCGGGAACTGCCGGTTATTGCAAATGCGGAAGCAATATATCCTGCGCGGGGGACAACCAGGCTGATGTGTTGAGGCTCAATTGGACCGGAAGATATTCCCAAATAGACGCGGTATTCGTTCCTCGAAGCAGAGAAGCCAATAAGGCCTTCTAGAATTATTTTTTTCCGAAGCTCTGTCTTCGCCTGTTCATTTGGGAATTAGCAGAGATTAGTAACTGTCAGAACAAGAAATAACGAGGGCCGATCGCTGAGTAGGTTCGTACTATAGCAATGAACACCTACCAGATTAGGCTTAACTTTATCCATCCTCGGCTAGCCCTTCCTTAAGGCTGGACCCGAGCTTGGGAGCACGCCAAGTCTCCAATGACAGAGTCCTGTTTCTATTTTTGAATTTGCCCGACTCGCTTCCACCTGCTCACAGCTACGTACGTATGGTCTGTAGACAACCATCCTCTCGTTGTTGTCGTCGTCAGTCAGCACCCCGCAGCCTCGTATCGCATCGTCATTCTCTCGCCGACTTCATTAGATTTGAGCCGTTGCGGGACGGCAGTTTTGCCAAGTTCAGGCCAATTCCATTTGGTTCGGTTCCGGGGTTGTTTTCTGTCATCGTTTGTGACAGTCACAATGGTTCCACTCAGTCACCCTTTTACCTCCACCACAGTTCCGGACGTCGGTGATGAGCGTCGCTGTGGGTAAATGTGCTAGCAATCCATCCAGCCGCCTTATCTCTAGCATGCCCTGCCTAGGTACATACACACAGGCTTCATGGTCATCTATTCTCTCTCTCTGTCACGGTTTCCGCAAAATAGCAGCTCAGAACACAGCCCACGGGCGGTGCTGAGACAGGCTCGACACCTACAACCGGGCTCAGAGGCTTACGGTGGTCAGCTTGGCCTTACCTACCTATTACAGTAGAGCATTAAGAGAAATACGGCTGAAAGCCCCCGTTTAGTCTCAAGCCCATTGTCTCTCATTACCACGAGTTCCCTGCGTTGTGGCGCCGTGGGAAGTACCGTAGCTCTACTAAAAAGTTGCTACGTTGCCCACTCGTTACAGGGTCGCCAGTGATAGGCCCGCAGAACTTTGGCGTGCCCCAATCCGTTCGTATCTCTTGGCAGGCTTACGGGACCCCTGTCTACGATATGGGCACCGCACACGAAGGAGCCGCTTCTCTTAAATATGACTGCCGGTCTCTCCTCGTGTGGTAGGGCTTTAATAAGTGTGGTATGATTGCCCTCCGGTAAATAAATCTCTTGATCTCCTGTATCACGTCGATCCGGTTCCGTTCGTTACCTAACCACTCAATCACTGCTCCCGATTACACTCGTTCACACCATCGACTACTACGAGCTGTAATACGCACACGCCCGACCGTGCCGATCATATCAAAGGTGTAGCCAGATACGCCTACGGGATTTTCTTCCAAATTTGAGGTCCAAACCGAATTGCATCGATCTGCAACATCAGAAAAATGCAGCCCAGTACCTTACTCTCGACGATCACTGTTGTGGGTTCTCTTGGTGGCTTCGTACAAGCCTCGCCGATGCTATGCCCAGACGTATGTCACTCTAGAAATCTACGGACAATCACGCATATGGAAAACTGACATTAAATCTAACAGGCTACGCGAGACGCTATACTTAAAGGCGACGCCCCTCCGGAAG
The DNA here is from genome assembly GCA_004155915.1 of Monosporascus sp. CRB-9-2. Classification (NCBI taxonomy): domain Eukaryota; kingdom Fungi; phylum Ascomycota; class Sordariomycetes; order Xylariales; genus Monosporascus; species Monosporascus sp. CRB-9-2. The sequence goes on along the minus strand of QJOA01000057.1, from coordinate 147,910 downwards.
CGTGCTGTTCTTACGGGGTCTGTGTGAAAGACGTCGTCGCTAAGATGGGAGAGTGGGAGAAGGACGAGTCATCCGCGTTGAAGTGGAACAATGGACGTTGGGGTTACAGGTGAACGAAGAGGGATGCGGCCCGGAAAAGAATTCATCATCCATCTCTCATCTATCATGTCTTATCTGGGAAACTCATTACTAGCATTGGCGCCGGCGTTCTTTCATTCAGGGTCGGTCAACAGCTACAGCTCCACCTCACGGTGGGTCTACTTTTTCATCAAGCGGGTTACCAAAACGGTTATAGTGCATCAGAGTCCTTGAACTCAGTCTTCGAGGCTAGGCGACACGGAGTTTCGCTTTTTTGGCATATGGGGGTTGACTTTCAACACCAACGACATCTCCTTAAGTCACGAAGGATCATGTATATAGATTACTGGAAGATACCCTTGCATCGAGTAGAAAGGGTATAAAGACATTGCGCGCATATAGCACGTGTGCGATAGAGAGCACCAAACAAGAGCTTTCTCCGGCATCTGCTACATAGGCAGCTACCGACCTACATCCCCATGTGAAACCAACCAGAGAAAAGAAGGATTTCAACAGACTTCTCAACCGGCGCTTCTCCGAACAAGCCGTGCTCCGAAGCGGAGACCCTAAAAAGCAACTGGCTTCCCGTATCGAGAAGCTCGTATTAGACCCATCTGGTATCCACGCGCGAAGAGCTAGCGGCTTCGGTAAGAACTGGCAGCGCCTGGGATGTTCGGCGAGTGATACCGTGGTGCCATTCCTAGCCCTACCTAATGATGTAATCATGTACGCGAGCGTAGTCGCCGCGACAACCAAGCGGCCCTCCACATTATAAACCATCGCCAGTTAAATTGAACCGCGGTCTCTGGCATGAACGGTGATACGATCCGAAGGCACCGGTAGACCGCGGTAAGGAGTGTCGATCGAGCTCTGTGCAACTGATAAGCAACTCGGCGGCACCCGAGGAAAAGGCCCATCCTCTTTTAGAGGAAATGGGTCTTCACATGCTGCTGTTGCTTGAAACGGACGATCCGGGCCGGTCTCGGTGAGAACCGATGTGACCTGACGGGACCATGATGATGATATTGGTGCAGCAGCGCCCCCGCACGCACCAGCAGCTATACGGGTTCCAGCTTCTTCGTGGATTAAGAAAGTTAGGCGCGGATTGGCTTCGCTTCGCTGTGCGGACCAGCGGGGGTGTGCCGACTCGAAGAGTCCGTGCATGCTCGTGTTATCTCACTTGCACTTTCTACCTGTGGGTCATTGGATCGAAGTTATCGCCCTGTTTCCATTGGGTGAGGCTACGGATAGCGCACAATCGTCTTGTACTTGGGGTGGAAAGAGAGGATGGGCGGCGGTGAAGGCGAAGGAAGATGTCTCGGCCGAAAAAGCCCTCATGTACGCCTTCAAGTACGTGCCCCCGAGCGTGAGTCTGCGTCCGTCAGCAAGTAGTACCTCAAGAACGACGAACCCAGTGGGGGAGTCTGGGGAAGACTTTCAGCCGCAGTTGACGAGCCATCCAGGTGTCTCCGGTTCGTCGATAGCGGTGTCTTGTGCCGCGCCTTTCGGATCATCCATCCATGCATGGCCCCCCTAGGTGCTACGTGTCAAGATACGGTCTCGCCTGCATACGTTTCCTTCCTCAAGGGGACAACCCAAGCCTTATCTGACAGGCAAGACAGAACCACCTGAACAACTAGCTGGGGGTTGCTTTCCAAGGCGAATTCCTCTGCTGCTGCCATCAAATGATATGTCCCCTTTGAGGAAACTGCATGATGTCTCCATCTGCGCTCCGCGTGATGTGAGCCACCTGTGAGGGAGATGAAAGGTAGCTCAGCTTCGATCGAAGGAAACGGGCTTCATGCTCCCCCATGTTGTGGCGAGACAGGTGCTCTTTTGAATATGGTAGTCTGCCGGAGGCATGTGATAGGACATATAATGACACGTCTGAAGCATCGTCTAGTCTGCATAAGGTTTATAAGCAGATGCGGGAAACCTAAACTCCTGCTTGCTGTGTCAAGGTCCGAGGGGAAAGGGAAAAGCGTGGAAACAGATACCAGGCACGCTCTGCGGTAAAGCGATGTATCACTTACAAGAAGCCCTAGCTAGTCGCGGTAACCGTCGATCCGCGCTCTGGCTGTTCGTTAGTTATTTCCGTAAGACGAACCGAGTTCGTTACTTGCGAGGCCGTTCCTAGCTTGCTTGGAAAAGGGGGAAGGGGACGAGGCCGTTGATTGGTTTGCAACCGTTATGGCCCGACCGCTAGCCGTCCAAGGACGTAAGACACATGAACCAGACATGTCCACGACGAATGCGCCGCTTATTTTTCTGTTCCTGTGGGTTGGTCATGTAGCTGCTAAGGGTACACGCCTCCTTCAACGTACAGTCAGCGTGCGCAAAATTCGAATCGGTGTTCACAAGAATCTGGAAACCACTTCCTCTACACATTCCTATGCTAGGGTCCGTCCAAAGCGGATTTGTCTCGAGTCCCTTACAGCAGAAGTCGGGGGGGGGGGGGCGTGCGTCGGCCCTATCAAGCACCCGGTTTAGGTTAGACTTTATCCGTGGTGCCGCGGGGTGTGCCGGCAGCGGTCGGTGGTGCGGGAAGTCCCAGGTATCGAGCGGAATGCAGCTGTGGATACCGGGAACAGAAGGACTTCGGGGCGGACGAGGGTCCCGGTCGATGTCAGGGATGTGAAGAAGGCACTCCCTGCCATATATGGGCTGATGAGTGTCGACGTAGGTTAACCCGGTTGGCACGCATACAAAAGCTAGCTGCTCCCTCTTCCTCGTTTCACCGCCCAGTTTCCAGACAACCACGGGGGCTGTTTTCTGTATCGATAGGCCTACAATGACCTATCAGTCATGCATATGACGGGGCGTATAAAGTCAACAGACGGTTCGCGAGGACAGATATGCCATTTGGCTGCTGATCGGTTGGGCGAATGGATAGGACCGACTGGTTGCCGTTTCGATGCCGAGTACGGACAAAAGAGGATCCTTATTTTCCTTCGTTCCCTAGATCTCAGTCACCTATCATGGGAAACTTACCGGGGCTGATACATTTAGCTAGCACTATTCGTGTCACTTCAATACATATCAAATTCACCGAGAGAAGAGAACAGTGGAATATAGAACTATTGCTATTGTGTTTCCCTTGCAATCCATAAAATACAGCCAAAGCATTCCCTTGGGCCGCGGACAACTTGCGTGCATTCCGAAAACCTCTCAGGACTAGACGTTGATCGTATGCGAAACCAGTAGTGGTCATGTGTCCCTTCCGAAACCTCAAACGCCAAACTATGCCCTGCAGTCATGTCATCATCCGTCGCAATGCAAGTACCAGTAAAGCCGTGCTCATAGTGATATAGGTGATGCTACAAGGTAGGTGTGATACGAAAGGAGTCGCGTTGTGGTAGAAATGGCAGTCGCTTAGTTGACAGCAATGCGGCGGCTCTCGTACTTCTTGGCCTTGGGGACCGTGACAGTCAGGACGCCGTTGTTAAGAGAGGCGCTGACGTTGTCGCTCTCGATGCGGCCCGGGAACTGGAAGGATCGCGAGAACTCGCCGACGCTGCGCTCCGAGATCCAGTACTTATACTTAGGTTGCTCCGGAGCCTGCTGAGCGGGCCCGGACTTGGCAACCTCCGCGTTGGTGCTCGCGGGAGTCGGCGCGGCAGTGCCGGTGGTGGTGGAGCCGCCCTCCTCGGCCTCGTCCTCGACGGTAGCGTGGAAAGACGCTCGTCGGTCCTTGCCGGCCTCGGAAGACTGCTCGCCGCCCTGGGGGAGGGCGCCGCTCATCTTAGGAGACGAGTCTTCCTCGATGAGACCCGCCGGAGGCGTGCCGGCGGTGCGGGTGCGCTCCACGCGGCCGCGGATGACGATGGTCTGCGGGTCGGTGAACTCGATGTGGATCTGGTCCTTCTCGATGCCCGGCAGCTCACCGTGCAGCTCGTAGTCGGCCTCGGTCTCCCTCATGTCGAACTTAGGCGAGAACGTCTGGATCTGGTGACGGCCCTGGTGGCGGCGGCCATGGTGGGTTCGGCCATTCGTCTGCGACGAGGCGTAGTTATCGAACTCGTCAATGAGGCGGAAGAGACCCGAGAAGTTGGGCTCAGCCTGGGTGTAGAAGCGGGGACCGAACATGGACATCTTGCGCGTTGTCTGGTTGAGTGGAAGATGAGCGGTAACTGGCTTGAAGGTGTTGTTCTTGAGTGTTCTGTGAAGGACTTTTGATGGAAGAGTCCGAGTGCAAGATTGCATGTGGGGATACAAGTTTGTTGTTGCTTAGGAAGTGCGCTTTGGAATGTTGTTGCGTCTATCTGATGATCTGATGAAGACAAGAAGAGTTGCAGCTATGAGAAGGCTGGTGGCCGTTTAAATAATAGAAAGGCAGCATACAGGCACGTTCTAGCATCTTCAGGAAAGGCTGAGTGATCGGCATTGTGAAGTAATCCTTGGATTAATCCAATATCATCATCAATGGTCAAGATGCTTCTCGAGGCAACCATTGTGCGTCACTGCTTCCAATAAACAAAGTTCTTGATGATGAGGGTGGCTTCACGATACTGGAAGAAGCCACTAGAACATTCCACGGGAACACCAGACAATGACCAGCTTTCAGCCACCCAACGCCCGCGCCGGCAGTTGGCATTTGGGTGCACCTTCTCTAAAGTTTGAATTGATACTCTTGATTGCTCATTTTGACGTATTGATGATTGATTAACTCAGATATTCAAAAGTTGAACTTGGATTGATGGAATGGAGGCGATCACTCTGTAGGGATGACTAGCGTCACTCGACTCTTGGCGGTTATCTTTACCACTCTAACCAGATAGACCATCATAGGTTATATGTTATAATGATAGTCATTCTAGCCCAGAGAAGAAGTGTTTTTGTCGAGCAGCAGGACAGTGAGTCTATTGAATTTAAGTCATCCTCAATTGAATTCCTCGGCTTTATTCTTAACGTCAAGGAGATCGACAGTATCATGCAGCTATTAAGTATATGCTTCTAAAGGGTCCTATACAGTTTCACCCCCTTTTTAAACCTACCGAATGGATTCGACTTGCAATGAGTGGATGCGTGTCCCTATCTACATTGCAAGGAGACCTCTTTATACGCTCTCTCATTTCATCAAGCAGGGTTTCCTCATGATATTGAAGGAGGGAGAGGACGTCAGTGCTTGGCCGCGGCTGGTAATGAGTGGTTGGAGCCGTGCGATGAAGCAGGTACATGCATCTATCGTTTAGCTTCTTGTAGCTTCCCTTATGCCTCTTCTGTAGTTTCCTCTTCCGGATATCGTGGGAAGCTTATACGCAAAACTCAATGGTTACATAGCAATATGTATAAATGAACTGGGTAGGTGAACTATATATAATGACCGGAATATACAATGCTGCTTAATGTTCAGCGCCAACAATGAACACTAGGCATATCCAGAGTAATACGCTACAAAAAGATACGGCCGGGAGTGGGGAACAACTCTCTCTTCTATGAGCCTTATGTTCTGACGTGCGTGGAATCGGGCTACATCCCCCTATTTACAGTTGATTCGCTATAACTCCGCAGGGATAAGGTAAGTGGCACAAGGACCGAGATCCTAGATAATCAAGCAACCAACTAGAAGGGTTAAATCTATGCGAATGGGTGCAGTAACCATTATTGGAACATCGGGTGTGGTCTTACATTTTTTAACAGAAAATGCCACGGTGGGAGTAGCCCTTAAGAGTAGGCTATATCTGCTCTTGCCGGTTGAAAACGGTAGTCTGTTAAACACGGAATTTCTGATACCTTTGCTATTTGGATGCGGACCTTATTGTCCATAACCTCCATAACCTATAACGTGTTTCGCGTAAGTCACGGAAATGTAGAATGACGGTTAAGCGGGTTATAGCAACCGCAATTTTAAGGATATTAAAGGAGGTGACTGAAGTCCTTCTGGAATCCTATAGTCACTTAACAACTTCTGACTGTATAGTACCCCTTAATATTAAGCCGGCCATTTTGTGCGGCTAGCTTAAGTCTCATCTCTGCGTGTAACGCGGTGACCGAGTGCATGTCTAGCCATACTTTCTTTCCAGCAGTGATCTTATGTAGGGGCAATAATTTCCTTCAGTGTCTTCTCCTCTCTCCTTTCCATGAGGATAGACGGATTGTTTCCGGGGACCAGGTAGTCATGGCCCAGCAACGTGCGCGACAAGGCCAAATTAATGCAGTTTCGGGGCTATTTGGAGAGTGATAAATGTTTCGAGTGGTGCACTGCATCACCCTTCAAGTTTACCCGTCTCAATGCGAGATCAACATCGGCTATTGCTCGAGCAGTCTTATATTATGACGTCGTTACAGCACACCGCAATACCGCAGGATACTTCAAGGAATTTCACTGCTACTTGACGGGCGAGTACTCGTGCCGCCCGCTCAGATGTGAGGCGGGACGCAGCTCGGCGCCGCCGCCGGTTGTTCTCGAAGCCCTAAATCTTGCGGGTAAAATTCCGGCCCCCAAAAGAGACTCTTGCTATTGGGTGTCAGGGTGGCCAGGCGCAACGTGATTGCGGCCGTTGCAACGGAATCCACATAATTCAGGGGAGAGCGCGGCCTAACCTGGCACGTGGCACCATGGCCCTGCGACATGTAGGTTGAATCGGCCACCAGGATCGGTCTGGCCGTGACTGTTTCAAGAAGATTCACAACCACCGCGGGCCATTGACATTAGTAACAACTGCGCCTCGAAACTAGCGACGATGGGAGCAGCCCCCAGAAGTGGAAAGTCGTGTTACAGTAACACCCATGCCATCGGGCAGGTCGTACGGGCCCGTCATGCTTCTGCTCCTTTTCATAGCGGCTCCGGCGGGAGGCCTTTGATAGCTGGGCCGGACATTGTTAGAGCTCCTTCGGCCTGGAGGCGACAGTGAATTTGGGGGTTAGCCCCCGAAGTCGCGGTAGAAGGCAGCCGGGCGGCTTACGCCTCCTCCCCGCCCATGCCACAGACCGGCTTCTTTCCCCACGTTCGGATTGTCACACCCTGCCAAGCCTAAGAATGGAGACCGGGGGCCGTGCCTTTATGTGGGCGTCATGCATGCTTGGGCTAGGTAACTGCCGACAGTGGTATGTAACACGCCGGCATTTTGGGGGTACCAGAATTCGGACGTAGTCAAGATAGACATCCTTTCGGCGCTGCATTTCCTGAAGCAGGTATCTATTGTGCTCGGCCTTATGCGTGTCTCTCTCGTTCGAGGACGGCCGGGTCTACAAAGGGTTGTGGCACGGCGGTGGACGAGATCTCCACAGGTTCGGCTACCATCACACCCAGCCTAAGCATCATGCAAGTGCTACTGCCAGCGCAAAGCAGGGGGTTTACGTACGTCGTCTTTTCCTATCGGTAGCCTTTCTAATGGTGACCTCACCATTCGTCTTTGGTGGTAGTGTGTACGACTTCAGATGCTCCGGGCGCTTAGTAGCTGGGGATTTCAACGCCCCTTTGACCAGAGCCCGATGAGAAGACGATGACTTGGGCGGCAGAGGAGGAGAAGAGGAAGGTTGTTTCTCTTCCTTGTCCTGCTCGTGGCTCATCGTCTTGTCCATGACGCGTACGTATGCACGACCAGGATAGGCACATGCGTCCAGATACGCGCGGATAAGGCACTTTTGGAATCTTTCCCTTTCCTTATTCTTCTCTCTGGGTTTGTAAAGAGGCGAGGTTGAAGAGTCGATGGATTAGACCAGAAGTCAGCGGATCTCGCAGAAACGTTGTCCACGTTTTCGACTACGATAGACTCGATAGCTTCGGGGGTCTAGTCAATTTGTGTGTAAGTATGCAACAATCCACCATACTCTGAATTACATGCATATATGTAGTAAGAAGTCTTTCGCACAGGATCTGAAGTCGCTTTCCCGTTGCGGGTTAGCTTTTGAGCTAAAGAGTGTATGAGTAGAAATGAGCCAATAGCAAGGCGAATTCCATCTCTCGGTGGCTTTTCGCGCGACTGTGATTCGTGAAAGCAGCCTGGTATAGAGTATTGGTGGCTTGGCCCCTTGAAAGCCACCGCATACGTACAGCAGCGCACGCGTGCCACAGATACCACATCAAAACAAGCCCAATATACCCATATCACGACTTGAAATGTCTTACAGTTGCATGGACGCATATTTTCGCTGCTTTATAGTCACATATTGTCTTCGATGTGACGAAGTAAAAACACAAATATCAAGAGATATGTGGTAGGCCACATAGTCGAATCCGTGATCTCATATACATGCACATGCGTGTATGCAGTGCATCACTCAGCACCCGACTGCGAGTACTGAATGCTGTGCCTCTCGGGTGCAGGTCAGGGCAACACCTTGCGTCCACATTTGCAACTAAACGGTAAACCGGTCAGTCGAAAGCTACCTGATTGGACGACTGGTCTTGTCGGGGCCCCTCTTCACCTACTAGGTGCTTGTACCTAAACACCTACCGGACTTGCTAGACCCGTAGACACAAGTCATCAAGTCAGTTGACCGACCCCTCACTTACATACATCGTCGTGATAGGAGATCGACGAGACGGATGCTTCGAGTCCCAAGTCCTAGAAACAGAGGGGATTTCTTGCGAAATCCTCAAAGTTACTACCTATCTGCAGAGTAGTCGTCTGTTCATAGCTTCTCTCATTCAATTGACCTCATTGATCGACTGGACTTCGCTCTATATCGCCTTTCTCTGGTCACTAACGGGGTTTCCTTACAACTACTACTTTAGCGGCGCTGGAGGCACTAACTTGGGTTGATGGTGTCTTGGTCACCCACCTTCACTCCCACTCATTCACCGGGCAAATTAAGAGCCAACTTTACTTTTTTTCGCTCTTACGAGGTAAAACTTTATTAGTATTATTTTTCGAAGTGCGGGACCCACGACTGTTTTAGCGACATCGCTGGTATAGAACAAATGTGATATCTTTCCGCCCCCGCCTTTAACAATTTTTCTCGACGTCTAACAAAAATCCGCCTCCGAATCGGCCCTCGCTCCTCGCGACACCGGAGACGAAAACGAGCTGACCGACTGGTGTGAGATCGCGACTCTGTATATCCCATACCCCATACCCGCACGGTTCGCGCGCGGGTGCCGCACGCGGAAAGAGGCGGAGTACTTGACTCGGGATACCTTCTCATAGTCTTTTTTTCTAGCCTGTGACGTTAACCGTTGACTGTTGCCGTCAATTGGCCCTCGGCCTGTGAATCGCCGGTTTCGCAGGGTCAATAGTCCTCCTCTTTTATTCTCCTCCTCATCCCCATTCGGTTGGTTGGATGGATGGGCATTCCGTCGTCGGCGCCGGAACGGTGCCACCTTCTGCCTCTCATTCCCCCATAAGCCCCGTCCTCCGCCGTGGCTCCATCAAGAGGAAACGAAGCACCGGAGGTCTGGACAGCAGCCCCGGAAGCGGCATCGGCGACGAGGACACTCCCGTGGGGGAGCCAGAGAAGAAGCGCCAGCCCGGCGTAAAGCGCGCCTGTAATGAATGTCGCCAGCAGAAAGTGAGTTTTTCTCTCCTATTCGGTCTTTCTTGTCCGTATGCCAAAGGAAAGAAGGGGGGGAAAAAGGAAATACTTAGTGGAGAAGGAGGCTGGCCGAGCCTCGGATTGATCCATTGCAACAACCCCTTTTGTAATCTCTTTGTCTTTAGACTCGCACATCGCTCGATATCTCGGAGGAATATCGTCGAGGCTAACTGTGACACTCAACAATGGTAGTTGCGGTGCGATGTCGTACAGGAACCGTTTCAGAGCTGCTCCAGGTGCAATCGCCTGAAGCTCGAGTGCAAGATCGAATCCAACTTTAAACGGATAGGGAAGAGGTCGAAACACGCCGAGATGGAAAAAGAGATCGAGCGTCTGCGCCGAAACATATCGCAGGCCAAGGCGCAGGGCTATGTCATGGACGAGGACGAAGACCTCCAGTCGCAATTGCAGTCGCCCGTCGCCAACAGCGCCTACTCCCACACGCGCAACCCCTCGCTCATGGGATCCGACGAGGCCGTCACCTCCCTCCTCACCCTCAAGAGGGGCGGCTCCTATAGCATGGCCGCGACGCACTACGCCTACGAGCTGGAGCAAGTCCGCTTGACGGAGCAGGACGTCCACGGCCTATTCCATGAATTCTTCGCGTATTATCACCCCTTTCTCCCTTTCTTAAATCCCGAACAGTCGCCCGACCTATACTATCAACAACATGCGCTCCTCTTCTGGTCCATCGTGGCCATCGCGTCCCGGCGTTATCAGGCGAAGCCCAACGTCCTGCAGGAGCTCTCGAGCGGGCCTCTGAATAGGCTGCTCTGGAATACCGTTGGCGACGTGCCAAATAGCTATTTCGTCATCAAGGCGTTGTGTCTCCTGTGCACGTGGCCATTGCCGACGAGCACGTCGACTGCAGATCCGACCCACATCTTAGGCGGCGTCATGATGAAGGCGGCGACGGGCATCGGTCTGCACCGGCCGAATCATACCCAGGACTTCTCGCGCGTATCTGTCCAGCTCAACAAGGACCAGCTACACGATCGGGTCACCACGTGGGCAGTATGTAACGTTGTCGCGCAGTCGATAGGGACGGGCTACGGCCAGCCCGCGTCCACGCTCTACGACTGGACTCTTGCCATCCGTCCCGGCGAGGACGGTCCTTTCACCTTGTCGCCCGAGCTGGAAGCCAGGCTCAGGGTCGAGAGGTTCTGCGATAAGGTCTCTAAGGAGATGTATAGCAACGCTAGCGATCCCAGGGGCGTGGCCGGCGACGAGCACAGGGCGATGCTGATGCGCGTGTACCGTCGAGAGTACCAGGAGCTGCAGGCTTCGATTCTATCGCAGAACCTGTCACCCGTAGTTAATGTTCATTTGAAGGCCGCGGCTGTGCATCTGAGACTCGCCGGCTTCTTCGACTCCAGTACCACGCCGGGCTACATGGACGATCTGATGGGCCTATGGCGCGCCGTGCTAGCCTTCTTAGACCTCCTGCTGGAGAAGAACAATCAGCACATCCTCGTCTATGCCACTAATTACCTTCAGCAGATGCTTGTCGCTGCGGGTTTTGCGCTCCTGAAGTTGATGAGGTCTTTCTTCGCTAAAACGATAGAATTTGAGAGAGGTCGGCGGCTGTTCCACGAGACTATTCAGGCTATACGTGCGACAAGTATTTTAGACAATGACCTACAGTGGCGCTTAGCTGAGCTGATGGTGCAGATGTGGAACGGCGCGCGGCTGGAGAACGGTCACCACGACGAGGATGACGACGACGGGTTCAGAATCGATGATAGCTTACAACTAAAAGTACGATGCAGACACAGCATGAGTCTTGTCTACGACTCGATATGGCGGTGGAGGGAAGAGTATCAGGCTCAGGGACGAGGTACACTTGATGGTAGGACCCTCGCCTCTGTTTTTCCCTCTTCCCGTCTGGAAGGACCGACTTGCTGACTTTGACCAGCACTGAAGCAGCCCACCAATCCTGACTCGGCTAACGAGTCTTCAGCGTCTTCGACAACTCACCTAGACAGCACGTTGATGCCCCCGCAGCAGAACATCGCTCAGGGGCTAATGAATGCTAATGGTGGGCTGACCCCGACTGCGAATCACGGTCTGAATCCTGGTCCCAGTAGTATGCTCGGCATCGGCTATAACAGTGATGCCAATTATGACTTCTTCGATCCTCAACACTGGATGCTCGATGGCTTACTCGACTTTAATTACAACGGGCTCCATCATATCGAGACTATGTAGTGTCGGTGTCGAGCAAAAATTCGGGATCAATGAGATGACGACGAATAAGGTCACGGACTATGAGTTTACGGACACAGATATGAATTATTATGGCGAAACGCGCTCGTTGGCTTGCGGGGGCAACGTCATGAAGGACAACCGTCCGCTTCTGCCGAAGGGGATGTTGCCCTGAATTGCACTTGCTCTCTCAGCCCTCACTTCAAATTGGAATCCAGAGTGAGCTTGTACCTGGCGGATATCTGACATTGTTTCTTTTGGAGCGTTATGCATGCTACATTGGCTTTACGAAAGGGGGGTTAATGGTGCATAACAGGTTTATTTGAGATGGGTGCCCGCCATGCACCCTACTATCGAGAGGTTGTAGTTGACTTTTACATCCATATAAAGTAGCTAGGTAGCGCAGGTACATACAGTAATCCGAAGCACAGTTAAAACATCCTAACCTGTCTCCGACTCTGTCTATCTGATACCGAGGCGATGCCCTTCGGGCGGCTCCAGTAGCTTTGGACTGGTACGAGATATGGCGAGAGCAGCTCGACTAAGCGTTGCCAGTTGCAGGTATATCAGGGCGACCGCGGCCCACAATGGCGGCAGCAGTACCTGCGTCCTCTGACGACGGTTCTCATCATCTTGCCGCAGCAGCGGGCATGACACCTACCAATCTCGTGAGCTGCCCTGCCTGCGAGCAAAGGGAACCGGGAAATGCTAGGATCAGGCGGTCCATTTCTGGCTTATGTAAATCCGTTTCAAAGCCTGCAGAGTGAAGCAGCGGGGCGCTGCAAGGCTGAGGCGCAGAATCGCGGCCAGACACCCCCCGAGGGTACCCGACACACCGTCCCCGGAGAGATCAGTGACTGCTGCTTTGCCCGGCGCGTCATCAATCCGACAGGGCAATCCAGCGTACGTGCGTCGGGAACTTTTTGGGTGTTCCGGCCGAACCTTGCTCCGTTTGGGTGTATTCGCTCCAAAAACCGCAACCCGAATGCGCTGCCTGCTGGCGCTGGTGGTGGTAGGTAAATATAGCAGCAGCTAAGCAAGCACATGGAGAGCGAGCGCGGCACTATGTGATGACGCAACCTACGTTACCGCCGTTTCAGGAGCTGACCAAGGTACTAGTGACGACGCAACCTACGTTACCGCCGTTTCAGGAGCCGCGCAGCGTGGTATCCCTCGATTGTGTGGAATGCGTGTGCCGCTGCCGTGCAGAGCTTCTTTCTCTGATTTCTCCCAAAACCCACGTCACGCGCGTAGAGTGGTCCGTGCATAACACAACTGCGAGGTACCTGACGTCGCGAACTCGAGGTACCTCATGTCGACGCGATAGTTCCTCCTGTTCTTCAATACTCACACCCCTCCTTTGCGTCTTGACTCCTCTTCCCCTTCGCCAGCGTCCCATCCTCTGTCTCTTCCTCGCCAGTTGCAAAAAAAAGCAGCAACTAGCTCCTACACGTGCGCACATCGCCGCGTTCTCCAGATGTCTCTACGGACAGAGGGACGTGCACGGGCGCAGCCATTGGGCCTTCTCTTTCTAGGGCTGTCCGTGTCACCAGCAATTGAGATGCTTCATGCAATGAACGAAAGCTCGTCTGGGTAGTATTCCGTCCTAATGTCCGGCTCATTGTAATAGTGGCATCAGTTAATCATTCATGGCATCTTGACGATCCAGGTCTCAAACTAACCCCCGACCCCTGATATGATGAAGATCTACCCCTTCGTTACGGCGATCGTGTGTCAGGAACGAAACTGTAGTTGTCATACTTTGACATCTAATGAACCATAGAATTTGATTTTGATCTACCTGTCCCTGATCTGTACTTTACTTCCTCTAAACGTTGAGCTCAGCCGTAGTCGACTTTTCAATAGAGTCCTTGTAGGGTTTGAGCTTCTCCTCCACGATACCCCCTTCACCACAGAACCTCTCGACAATCTCAACGCTGCGACCAATGTACAGTTCGGGTCTCAGCATATCATCGAGCTCGTGCCAGATAGGCTTGAAGAACTCCGTGTTCTTCATCCGTGCAACGAGGTCATTCGGCTTGCCCTGCGAGTAAAAACGATGTTAGGACAAATGTCGAGAGTGTCATGTCAGGTGGAGAAATATGCGGACCTCATGCTTGACGGCGTAACCCGCTTCGTGGGAGAGGACGCGAATCTGTTCGTGCGCTCTGGTACTTGTTTTAGTCTTCTATCTACTCGGGCGAACTTTTAGGTAAATACTTACTCCTGCCTTGACTCTCCCTTCGCAACTAGTTTCATGATAATCTGTAAATAGTAGGCGGGTCAGTAAAGACGGAGCTAAAAGAGAAAAGAAGAAGATCATACAACCGAGTCGAAATACATACACTCTCGGTGATCATGAAGGGAAGTTCTTCTTGGACACGGCTCCGGATACGCTTCGGATATACGACCATTCCATCCGTGACGTTATCTAGACCAAGAAGGATCGCATCGGCGAGGAGGAACATCTTTAATTAATTAATCCGCACCGCATATTAAAATGGTATAAGGTACAGAGCCGGGTACATACCTCGGGAATATCAATACGACGTATAGCACTGTCGTCGACTAAATTGTTAGTAGAAGGTAGTATTGAGCTGATGCTTAACTTACGACTCCTCTCCATCCACTGGTCCGAGAGCGTATTCGCGAAATTGAGCGGCTTAGATAACAGCTCTCTAGCGAGACTGTAGATCCTTTCAGATCTCATCTGGGTTGGCAAGTTAAATTAATATGCTAATCACAAGACATAGCGGGGGAGAGAGGCAAACCGGGTTCCTCTTATAAGCCCTATTAGAATAACTTTTGGTTAGTATCTTGAATACGTGAATTTGACTTAGGATACTACCGGCGAGCGTACGTACATCGCGGAAGAGCCGACCTGGGTGCTCTCGAAAGGCTCTTCAATCTCCTTCCAGTTTGCGAGGTGGCGAATATCGCCGCAAATCTTTTGGGCAGTTGCGCCAAGGCCAGCAACAGCATTGGCTATCATCAAGTCGACCTTACGCGAGCTGCATTGTGATTACGTATTTAGCCTGAGCCCAGAAGTGTGTAGAACGCCGCGTAACGACTTACTATGTCTGCGTTGACACGGCCTAAAGGACACTCGCTATTAGCTGATTTCTTATATTATAACCCGTGTTTTTAACTCACGTAGCAATCCTTGAAGTTGGCTTTTTGGCAGAGTAGCTTATTGAGCTCGTCGCACTTGGCGGAGTTGCCGCCAAAGCTATAGATATCAGAATTAACGTCTTCTTCAGTTGTTAGGAAAAGGGCTTAAACTCACATCTCTAGAAAGGAGGCCTGTGTTCCAGTTGTCCCTTATAGATATTAACTACGATGTCTTTTGAGGTAGCTGAACACATACCTTGGGCACCCCGAAATTTGAGGCTTTCTCGAACTTGCTCGATGCTCTCAAGATCAAACTGTTTACCCTAGTCAGAGCTTTGCTGAAGCACTTAGATAGAATAGACACACCATCAGGTCTTGAGCCCATTGAGCCGCTACTTAATATTAGTGTGTTATGCGTCCTAGGTCTCGCTGTTGCTATCAAGACAGACCTCTTTTGCCTACAGAATGCAGTTGAGCTGCCTGCAGGTGCGTCCAACTGAGAGTAGGCTCGGCTGTAGGAACATCAAGTTAGCTTATACCGGTTAGTGCGTGCTTGATCGTCCCAGATTGTCTAGAAACGAAAGACTAGTCCTTGATCGTTCCTTAGAGGGGATAAAGGATACGTTGAACGGCATAGGCGTGGTTATATAGCCGACTAACCTTTCCACTTGAGCGCAAACGTGGTCAAGTTCTGTAACACCTTGGCAATCCTCGGAAGTAGCAGATCCAGGGCGTCTCGCATAAGAATTAACTTAAATAGTTAGTTTTTCCTAGAATTTTGCATTGTACACACAACGCGAGAGGGCGTGTTGGGATATGGTGCGTTGGTATACACCTGATTGGTTGGCCCATGCAACGCTTACCTCGGTGTTATCCGTGACGAAACAGCTTGTAGCTCCGTAATGGATTATACCGGCGGCAGAAGGAGCAACGATACTGTACGCATGAATATGCTAGCCTTGAGTGTTAGCGGCTAGTATGTGTGCGTGTGATATTATTAGGTACTTATATATAGTCCCCGTAATACTTACAGCCATGACATCCTTTAGTACACCAGGTTAGTATTTCTGCTACTATGATGCTATCGTCCAGAGTAATACACTTACATGTCTGCGTTTCTTCTCTTCGATACGCGCTATCTCAAAGTCCGAATCCGTCACTACAAGATGAGCCTCCATCTCTTCCAGAGCCTCGGGGGTAATAGTCTCAATCCCGAGCTCCTTCTCACTCTGAGCAAGAAAGAACCATAGTTTACGCCAAGTTGAGTGCCGTGAACGCTGGCTGAAGAGTTGCGACATTGCAGGACTGCAGTAGCGACTTGTCAAGGACGTCTGATATGCGTCATACTGGGTCGTCTGGCCTTGGTTTTGGTCAGCCATCTTGGTTTGCCTATTTGTCCTAGATAGGGTAGAATTTCGCGTGGAGAGGTGATGTGGAGTATATCACTCCTAGCTATGCGAATCGATGATGGGCAAAGGGCCGTTTATAGCGAGAGAGCACAAAAGCCGTGGGTTGTGGGCGATGGTTTGCATAATTTTCTTCCCGACAAAGGGGTCGTTGAGTCATGTGATCTTTCATTTGCTCGAAATTTTCTGTCCCCTATCGCCTGCTGCCCTTATCGGCCCCGGCCTTTTGCCGGGTAGAACAAACCATGTACTGAATAATTCTTGAGACCGAAGGACATGCCCAATAAAATTCACTTTCGATCCGGAATCAATTTTAACGTCGAAAATCGCATTAACCTTATACACTGTTAAGGTTAACTGAATTGCATCCGCTTTAGTCCCCTACCCCTCCTTTTCTCGTGTAGACCTTACAACTGAAGCCATCCACGCCTAGTGTCGGGTGGATGCGGCGCACTGCAGTGCGGAATTAACGCTGTAGCCAGACTGTGATCGCTTTCCGATTGCTCTGATTCTGTTATTATATTCTCTTTATTCCCTGGATGCAGAAACTAGGTACCACGGCGCCAATGAGGTACATCAATGCCTTCCTTAGGATACACAGATGCTTGGCAATATGTACTTACCGGGGGTGATCGCGGGCCCCAAAACCCGCAATTGCAACCAAAAACAGCTCTCGGGCAGTGGCAGACGAACTACATAGTAAGGATGTATGTGCCACAACCACAATAAGACGCAGCCCCGCAAACAGACGAACCAGAGAGCTCACTCTCCCTCAGCCTGACGGAGACGGAAGGAGGGGAGGGGAAGAGGCTTCCCCACGCGCGCTGCAACATCGTCATTCGACTTGACCACGCCGGCCTATCTGCGGGAAGAAGCACAGTAACGAACGAAACACAGCCCGCCCGTCGCCGCCGCAGGCTAGAAGGTTTTGATCGGCGCTATATACGGCCCCCGCATGCATGGCACTTTTTAAGGGTGCGACGCTCTTTTTTGGGCTGCTCTTAAGGGCTACCGACTGCTACGTTCCCTTGGAGTAGCGTAGGAGTCGCAAGGCAGGGGACCGGCCACGTTTTTTTGTTTCGTTCCCTCCGCACCTTTCGTGTAGCAAGTGAGTCAGTGAGTGGAAGGATTGCCACAAGCTGGGGCGCTGGGAGTCTGCGCGGCGACGGTGAGCGGTATGTTCCACCCACACAGAGTCGCATACATACCCATCTATCTAGGCAGTCATACAGAATCATGCTACCCTCGACAGCCAAGACCGAGAGCGCAGAACCCAGTCTACCTCCACGCGGTAGGTAAGGTTCGCCTTCCTTCGAACCCGAACAGGGACTCTCTGAAACACATGCACTCTTCTTTTTTAAACACGTTTAGTTTACGGCACGTAACGCACGCCGCAAACAGACCGCCCTGCCCGGTTCTTGGCCAAGTAAGCTATTATAATCAAGTAATTGGGAACCGCCGGTGGTTCGAGAGGTTCATTCGCCTACCGTCCCTGCTTCGTCGCCTTGATCCGCTCGGCATCCATGCACCGAGCGCAAAAAGTCATCATGACGTACATACCCGGTGTTATGTTCATGTATGTGTAGTATATGTATACATCATATATGTAAATGTGCGTGTATGTACACGATGCGCCACCGGTACCTTCCGGTCTTCCCAGTTGAGGCTCACCAGGTCATCCCTGGCGCAATGTACCTGATGGGACCCTTGGCCGTCGAAATGGAGTTAGTGAGAGACACTAGAACCACCTGTTCGTACCTGTCTAGAGCCGGAGTCGTAGAGCTAGAAAGCGCCGTGCGAGGAAGGCCGCGAATCAGGACTGCGTTCGCGGACCTTCAGTGGCTGCTTCGTGCAAGTCAAGGGTTCGATGTTAGGTCTTAAATACTCTATTATCAATAGTATATAGGAGTAGGGCTGAATCACACCGGTCGGTCACGACAGAGCGGCAATGGCCGATGGCGGACTTTGGAGAAATTGTAAGGTCCGAGAGGCACCCGTTACTGAGGACCGCCTATGAGTCTACTTGAGTTGGGATCGGTGATTGGTAGTAATGGAAGTGATAAATAACAGGCAGAGAAATTAGGCGCGACAAGCGCCAACGTATTGTCGATTCGAGTAAAAAAGCTGGAGTTCTGTCGTCCTCCAATGCAAGCCATCAGAAACGCCAACATCGATGTCGCGCCAAGAAAAGCCGCAGTACCACTTACACATACCCAAGCTAGCGTGGAGGATGCGAGATCGCGTCGCACATATACTACCTACATGTTCCTATCTTGTAACTGCGAAAAGAAAATAATGTCACCGTAGGGGGAGGAACTTCACTGAAGGGAAAAATGAAAGTTGTGAGATCTGGATGCGGCTAGGTAGGGTACGTGCTATAGGTATCGGTCGTGGAGCTACAGTAGACTAAAGTGGTGGGCCGGCCCGACAAGCGACCGCCTGTACGAGCTGCGGCAAGGCACTTTTACGATTTTCTCTCGAGACCATCGAGTGAGCCCTCCCGCGCTTGTTTGGCTAACGTTTCGGCCGTGTGACCTGCTTATCTCCGGTTGACGTGCCGGCGAGTAATTAAACCTCTGCCTCCGTCGGGTCGTCCGACACCAGGGCCGCTTCCTGGGCCGCCGCGGCGCTGGGATAGCCGGCCCAGCCAGCCAGCCAGCAAGTCAGGAGACGGGGTCCCGCTGGCTGGGCTGACTCTCTCTATCCCTCTCTCCCTGAAACGAACTCGCGGGCCGTGGGTTGCTGCCGGGTTGGCGTGCGGGGCGTGGTGCTGCGACCTGCGATTGGCAAGGACACGAGAGATTTCCTTATTACATGACGTATCGCAGCGGTCCAGTAACCGCTTCTATCGACGTAGTTTGGCGATGAGGGTCGCAGTTAGGGCCGCGGCGGTGCCTGCCTGCCTGGGTATCTATCTAACGTCAGGCTTTCTTTCTTGTTCTCCCCCTTTTTCTCCCCTTTTTCTTCGAGAGGCAGAGAGAGGCATGACCGGATAGGGTATAGCAGTGGCGAAGGACCATCAGTAGTGAATAATAAGGTATGATAGCCGTACCAAAATAGTACGGGGTACCCGCCGCGGCAGTGCGAAGGGGTTCCTGGAGGGCGCTGTCGCGGTAACCGCCTTGTAGCTGAGACTCTCTGCGAAGCTTTCGGCATCGAGATCATCTATCTGGGATAGGCGGCGATGAACCACTCCTCATCCGGCAGTGTATCCACAACGCTGTCGCGTGTTTACGGTACCTGCTCCATCGCCACTCCCCTACTCGACTCTATGACAGGATAGGATCAGATACGGGCTATGTGGGTTGCTCCTCCCACCCATCTTCATTCTTTATAGGCATCCCTATGTTAGGCGCCCTGATGGAAGCGCGCCTGGGCGGCAATTATACACTTCGACGCTTCCGGGTTTCTGTGCTCTGGTTGGTTCGGCGTCGTTCCCGCCGTCGGAGACTAACGGAAGTCCAACGTTAAATCCTTCTCGGTAGCTAACTCCTATTCCCGGAAAGTCTAAGATGTATGCGTCTTGTCACTGGGAACTAGTGTGGCAAACGAGAACGTCGCGAAGGATTAGATGACACATGAAATGACGTATGTGCTGGCTGGCATTGTCTGCAATGTGCTGCCTGTGTGGACCGGCTCAAGGCTGCGGCTGCCTGTGTGGACATGGCTCAAGCTTGCGGCTGCCTGTGTATTACTTCGGCTCTACCTAGCACGTTTTCTACAAGAGTTCCGGAGTTAGCATATGGGCGGTACGTACACGATGCAGCGCCGTTCTAGGTGTATCGAATAGGGGTCAGGTGTCCTCGAGGGCGCCTCTAGAACACGCCCTAGCAAGTGTAGGAACCTAATTTTATTACTATTCTACGGACCGAGAAGCATTCTGGCAACCTCCGTGATCTCGGGAATGCAACTGTAAGTAGGTATGAAGGTGCGCGGTAATACAATATGAGGACCGTCCAGGGGTAGGCGTGGTGCTCATTTCGGCCATGCACAGGTGAGCTTCTCCAAAACACGAAACCCCTGATGGCGGATGCAAGCCCACGGCTGTTCGTCGACCCTACAGGCTCGCTTGTTCAGTGCTCGTCACAGCATACCACACTAGATCTTTCTCGTGAATGCCTGTGTGTGTGCCCTGTGCTTTCATAATTGGTCGGGTCGTAAATTTGCGCGATTATGACGACGGGCAGTGTTCCCATAGCTCGCCCAAGGAAGGTGTGCATTTTAGGACTTCCACCGAAAGTTGTAATCGATGGCGCCTAGAGTACCTGCCTTGTTAGCTATGGAAAAGCGTGTTAGGCCGGCGGCAGTAGGAATCTAGAGAGGAGTGTTGGTTCTGCACAGGGTCCCTACAACGAGTTCCACACACGCGCCATCTGCATATGTGGAAGAGCAGGCACGAGGGTCCTTAACAATCTGATTGGCGCTATTCGTGTTTCGCTCGATCATGCAATACAACGACCCGAGGAATTAAGAGAACCACGGGATGATAGGGCGCGGTGTCGAGCAGTACACAGTACCTAAAGTACGACAAGCCTCTCCGGCCAGGCTTAGATAGATACTTGCAAAGGGCATGCGTATCTGAGCGTCAACTTATGCCTTCGATGGACGTATTACGGTTGGCTAACGTTATGTCTTAGTCAACTATCTAATCTTTGGTAATTTCCGTCTAGGAGTTGTTTTGATTGCGGTGAATGCGGTGCGATGAGATCAATCGGTGGGGAAGCGGGAAGCATGCAAGCCAGTGGACCAGGAATCCGGTGCCAATTCTGATCGTTCTATGTGACTTTTCACTGTAACCAACTATTGACCTGAATCTACGAAACGGTGCGTTGTCCCGGAACAGTTTGAGATGCCAGCTGGTTGAGTACAAAATATGATCATGCTAAGAAATACGTGCCGAGTCAACAAGCCGCCACTATTCAAGATTCGCTGACTCTAAATGGGCGGACGCCAGAGAGCCGAAAACTCGCTCATATAAGCGATCCTGCGTACCGCTTGGATGGTGAGGTTATCAGTAACTGGGAAGGTTCGGATTTCAATCCCTGGCCGGCATTCAGGATAAGGGGCGGGCACTGTCAAGTGCGTCAAAGTTGGTGTGTCCCGGATGTCCATACCTTCCTAAATAGGGGGAGGCATTCCTTAAACAGGCGAGTGAGGGCAGATGGTTATGCGTCCTAAGCGCCGGTTTGCGATTTGTAAGGCTGATCCGATCAGGCATGCGGGCCGCGGCACTCCATCCCGTGGCCGAATAAGAATGCGCATGAGTGATAAGAGAACCCAGTGACATCTGCTGTAGAGCACCTGGTGGCAGTTGTAGGGCCGATGCGCGAGACGTAGGTTGGGGCATCCCCCCATAATACTCATGGCGACGAGGCGGGCGGACCTGTTTGGCATCCATGATGCGGGATCCGTTTTGCGTCACCCGGTCAGCATCATCTAGGGGATCGACGTCCGGTGTCAACCCTCAAGCGTGGGTTCTTGCGCTTAGCCGGGCAAGTGATAGTGGGCGAGTTCGCGGTAAGTTGTAACAACTTTTCGAGTATTGCTGGCGTAGCCGCGCTTATTGTTATGTTGTTAGTCGAGCTGTGGTTAATAATGTGTGTTTTACAAGGCGCCCGACGTCGCTTGTCGCGAGAGCTAGCAACGAAGACATAACATCTAGAGTTGGGAAGCCAATGGCATAGTGACGCGAGGGACTCAAACGCGCGGTTACATCGAAGTTCAGCTTCAAGGATAGAAATGTGCAAGGGGTCGTCTGGTACCGGTACGGTATCAGATGTCGGACCAATGGGGCAGTGGCGTCGAGTCAGATGTTATTGCCCATATCTTTTATCTGGGTAGAGATAGGCGGCCCCCAATGGCTTGGTTCCATTGGCGGGATTGTAAGCCACCCCCTCCGAACAACACAGAATACGCGTCGAACCTCCTCAACGGCGGGATGGCAGTCGCCTTTCTTTGCGACATCAGGTGTGGGTCTATATAGACAATTTTTATTGGTTACCGACTGGACGGAACTGAATTGGTGTGAGTGGGTCGCCAAGCACAGTCCTGTCCACTGAACGTGCGGCTACTCGCTAGACGCGCAGACACTAATTTAGAAGCCCTGCGCCTTGTATGTGATGTGCTGTTCCCTCCCTCCCCCCCCCCACAGAGCACCTCTTTTCATACACCCCCATGTCGAACCGCGCCAAAGAGGGAACACACCTAGGTACTCTCTCTTGGCTGTTTCTGCTGGCACTGTGCGACCGACTCTGCCTAAGCATGGTGGATCAGAGAGAGGTCTTCCCTTGCAAATGATCCCTCTGCTGCTATGCTGTGCCGCATCTTGTGTGTATTTGGACGTTAGCGGCGACACAGGCAGGGAAGGACATTAACTTCAATGTCGAAGCCATGACCTATAGGCACTCTGTGTTTTCCTTGGTTCTTAAGTAGGGCAAATATGAGTCTGACGTGATCAAGCCCACTTATCTCCATGTGTAGAGCGTAAACACAATTGAGGCTTTCTACACTGGAGATTCCATGCACGCCATTCCCGCTATCGCCCTGCTGTTTTCTTCACCACGCACAATCAAGGCATCTGCTGCGTAAAATGCCACTGAGAAATTCTGGCCTGTTCGTGTAGCAGACCGAATGAGGGTTCTGGAATGCAGCTCGGGTGGTAGCTAGGGCAGGCAACACACGCCTGTATAGATGATCGTTCTGGATCAGTTCTCGTGGGGTTTTCATACGAAAGGGGACTTAAAAGTGGGCGGAAGTAGACATACCGCCATGGTGATGTACTCGGTACCTGTGTATATGTGCTACTATAAGCGCATCGAATCGGCAACGGATTGAGTCATGCAGCTACCGGGTAGACGTGGATCCCGCCTTTTTGAGATTTCCGCCTTTTTGAATCTTTCCGTTGTCTCCGGGCCGTGTCTTCGTCCACGATTTAATGGGTAGGGAGCGTATGTGGGTCCTTTCCATCCCGAGATGACCCCTTTTCCGCCCCCACCTCCAAGCTAATTTTCCACCGCTACGTATTGCGCTTCTGACTGCATACATGCGCATATTCTTACTGCAATGTTACGCTCAGATCACCTGCTCAGAGTGGTCGCTCATGCAAAACCATCGAGCTAACGGCAGCAGCGCCTATAATATAAGGGCGTTGACGCCGGTTCCAATCTGCCGGGACGACACGCACGCAATCACACGATATTCTCTGCACCTTTGCACTGCGATGGCACACGAAGGTTGTCTAGCGCTGCCCGCCATTTCCTTCGTATAGTCTCGCTGGCACTCTAAAATATCTCGACGTGTCGTGTCGTGCCTAATTGACGCACACCATCTCGGCTTGCCGAGTTTATCAGTCATGTGCGACTGACTAACATACCACATCTGGCGGAGAGTATACGTACGAAGTTAATGCTGGGTAGTCAAAACCTGGTAGAACGGAACAGTCCCATTTGCGTACACAGCCGCGCAACCAACTGGACGAACTCCACAGGTTCCCAAATCGTCAATCTACTGCTATGTGCAATCTACCGCCTACCTGATGTGGGATATTCATAATCTAGGGTATGTGTCGAGAATCGTACACGAAATTGGGACTCTTCGCTGATTCGATTCTCGGCGTGGGCGTATCCACTGGGGGGACCTGAAATGGCGGCCCCGTAGCCCCGGTGTCATGCATCCCTTGTCACAACTTTCCCTGCTCAGGGAAGAAGACATCAAAGACCGGACCAGAAACAGCCCATTGCGCGAACAGTTCTGGCCGATTCGCTCATTTACCGGGGATCGATGACCGTAGCAAGGTTAGACCTTCAGCCACGCATTCTGCCTTATCCGCGATAAGCTATTGATCAAGGCGATCGCGGGTTGTTAGATAGCTCGCGGGGCTGACTCTCCCATCGCTGAACTACCGACTTTAGTCTCCCACGCAAGAGGGCTCGTTCTCGTCTTAGCAACTGTTATGTGGACATGCGCGAGCTGTCGCGTTGTTTCGTCATAGAATTTCGAGGCGAGGGCCTCACAGCAGACCGTTCGAAGTCAAACTGGATGTTGTTATCGTTACTGCTTGTTTTGCCGGTGTTGAGATGTTCCGGCGGCTTTGGCAAGGGCAGCTTGCAATTTTGGATACATTTTCTTCTCGTCTTTCTTATCAGAATCGACCTACCCTTGGGGAAATGTATCCTAACTACTTGGCTCTTAACCTTCCCCCGGATAGATCAGCCCGTATCTATGTGGCTGCCCAATAAAGAAATGGCCGCATATTTCAGGGAAAATAGCAAGTTAGTATTCGCATATACTAGCACCAATTCATCCCCCCCGTTTCATACCCCACAAAATTATATTTACTATGTATCGCAACCCAACCAATCCCGAACGGTTGCTCTCCAATGGGACCGTGGACCAGATCCAGCAGTAGGCCGTTTATTTCTCGAGCCGCTCCCGTTGGCTAATTGGCTACTTTTGACTCATCAGATTCTGTTCCGAGCACGGTGAGCCGAGAAGCCTTGGGCTTTTCCCTTTCACGTTCGGTTGCCGCTTTGCGGCATGTCCGCGTTTTCGTTCGCTCTTCTGGGATTATCTTCTTATGCCGCGGGACTTCCCCGATGGGGAACATTACTTTGGATAATAGACTAGTGGTTCGCCCCTGTACAATCCCCACACGCCAGTTCCTCAACTCTCTGATCCTGGAGTTGGGAGAGAATCTGAAATGCTCGCCTGGGCGAACTTGATTTGGTACAGTAGATAGTGAATGTCAAAGGTCCAAAGCGGTTTAAACATCTACCTGTTCTCTTAATAGTTTCCCTCTTTTTCCCTTTCGATAGTTAGCTGTAGATCTTGTGCTTTAAAGACATTGACTACTGTCATCAGCATTGTAATGCGCTTTTGGGGGGACACATATGCTCTCAATCGATGCGCAAGGATCTTACCCTATGAAGTCCCTCGGCTGCTCCCAGCTCTACAAACCGCCATAACGGGCAGTTCGAAGTCGCATGTACCACAACCTAACAGGGTCCGGTACTTGGGAAGGCTCGAAAGCCCTCGTGGCGGGCATACAGTGCGTATCCGCACATGCCTTGCTCACTTGGGCTGGGTGTACCCCTCGGGATCGTTTAGTCGAAGAGACTAGCTCTAGCACGAGCTTCGAACGTTTGTCTACCTTCCTGCCATTTCCGCCAAATCGCACCCTCGATCTCTTACGTGCCCGCTCTTTCATGATCTGCCCATTGTCGCTTGGCCGAATGCCCATAGTCTCACCCCCAGCCGGACTTAACCCACAACTGATACAAACCACTCCCCGCCCACGAAGGTATCCCGGACCCTATGCTCTAAGCCATGCTAAGCCTCGCCTTTATCAATGTCTGTCCCGGGCTCCAGCCGGCACGAGAGGCCAGTAGTGTCTCTCACTTCTGGCGGCCTCGAAGGTCGCAGGCGTGCAAGCCTCAAACGAGCTACGGGGGGGGTTCTTCGGGGTTCTCAAGCTCGTCCCACGTTTGTCGTTCTTCGTCAAGTTCGTGGCCAGCTGGGAGAATGCTGCGGGACTCAAGAGGCGTCCGGCGGCTATCATGCAACTCGGTAACTAATAGTCCCCCGCATGTGGCAGCACTGATGGACAACCCTGGTTTCTTCACGGTCCTGGCCCAGGCCCATGGACCCACTCACTCACACCCACCCTGGACCAGCTCTCTCTCCCCCTTGGGAACCTCGCCTCCCTGTCCCGATACTCGGTCGATATGTACTTGTACCCATTCATGTACACCACACAATGTGGACCGGTCCCTCGACAGGGATGGAGATGTAGGTCCCAGGAACACTAAGCCCGTTCGACGAGCACGCATATCTCATTCGATTTTTCTGCTACCACCTATAGATCGCAAGGCTTTGTTTTCTATAACTGCCCTTGTCCTCCGTCTTTGCCTCGCGCTTGGTCATGACCCGCGAAGGCATACTTTCTATCCCCTTAATCATATCCCAGAGTAGACCGCAGAGCCGAGCTCGTGAGGGACGCTTCGAAACCCATGTGTACAAATAAATTCTGGGAGCCTTCATCCCCTCCATCAGATCCTGCTACTCAGTCTGAGTATTCTCCCCAAGCTACACGATCCCCGTCACAGCTTGACCTGCAAAGGTTATCGATAAATATTAGCATGGGCGACCACACGTACATGAAATCGAGGGCGATGCAGATGCAAGACGCGTTGGTCGCGGAAACGAGTCTGCCTGAGGTTGGTCACTCTCACACGACTCCCTCGACTTCTGCCTACGGCAGCCGTGACATCCAGGCCTACACTTCTGTAAGTCGACATATCTGGATCGAAAGCGCTCAGAGTTGGGAACAGATGACTTACTGGTGATTTAGATCCCGCCTTTTAACAATTATTCCGTCCATGCCTATGATTCTTCCTCGTTGCCAACTCCGGTCTCTTGTGCTCCATCGCCGCCTCTTTCTGAGGGGACGTCAAAACCCATGCAGTCGTACGGCCAACAGAGAGGGAGGGCTTCCCAGCAGCCCACGCCGCCGGGGACGTCCCATCCCGACTGGGCGAATCAACACATGCACATGCAGTCCAGTCAGTCAGGCTCGCCGATGGCCCTACAGCATACGGCCAACGACATGCTAGAAATGCATGGCCTGGAAGCGTCCCGTTCTCCCGAGGATCACCAGCCGATGGTCACCGAAACTAATTGGGACTGGGGCCATTACGGCGTCTCCTGCACCGAAGCGCAGGCCGATATGTCGCCACAATTATCTCACCACTCTTTCTTCCCGGTTAACGTGCCACCGAGCGTCGCGCCGTCGACGTTGGTGAGGCCCTCTATGACGCTCAACGCTTCGAATATTCCGCTCGCCCCGGCACCTTCACAAGTTCCGCTCTTGCAGCAGCATCCGGATCCGCGGAACCTAACCCACCCGATGACAACAATGGGCAACATGCACCACCATTTCAGCCAGCTACCTAACCAGCCGCCGGTCCTCATGGAGTTCAGACAGATACGGAAGAAACACACGAAACGAGCGAGACCATCCTCCAGGCGGACACGTGGTCCAGGCCAAGCATCAAATAATAGTGGCTATGGGGATTTCGAACACGCCCAACAAGCATTTGGCGCTGACTCGCAGAGTCAACACTCCGGAGCACAACGTGCACCGGCCGAACAAATCAAGTTAAGCAATGAGGCTTCGGAGCCTGACCGTTACCTTTTTGAGCTCAGAAACCGGTTCTTGGACAGCAAGGGCAACGGAATGTGGGAGAACCTGCAGGCGGAGTACACCCAGAAATATGGCCCCAAACAGAGAGCGGCGCTTCAGATGCAGCTTTCTCGGGCGATCATGAAGTACGGGCAGTGGCCCGCGTCCGAGGTGAGTCCCAGGCATTCCCGGTCTACCTTGAGAGTTCCGTTATTATTTATCTCATCACCTGGGGTTTCAATTCGGCTGACATTAACAATAGGACGAGGCCCTACGGAAGGCAGTGGAGGAAGTGAACAAGCGACGCTACCACGATATAGTCAAGGCCATGAAAGAGCACGGTGGCTGCCGCGCCTGGGATTTCAACGATGGGCACGTAGCGAAGCGGATACTTGAGCTCGGACTCGAGGAGTACGACCCGGAGGAACCCAGCAAAAGGGTCCACCGCCGCGTGCGGAAGCAAGCCATGCGCCGCCCCTCGGCCGGCGGCCCCTGGGGTTCCACCGCCACCAGGGCCTCCCCTCAGGCGTTTGGGCACGAGGAAGGCCTCCGCACCCTGACAGACGAGCAGGAGGAGCACCTCATCCAGCAGTTTTGCAAGCCGGAAACCAAGACCCCGGAGCCGGACATGATGACGGACGTGGCCCGCGTGCCGTCTTCGTCGCACGACGACGCAAACAGAGCCGCCGGGAGGGACCCGGGACAGGTCGACAGCGCGCGAGTCGCCAAGCGGGCCTGCGAGCAGCTCTTCGCCAAGAACGGGAGCGCCATCTACGGAAACCTCCCCAGCGAGAACCGGCACCCCATGCCGTAGTAGCGTACGGCCTATACCATTCCTTTTAGTGTAACATCTCAGAGATACCCGCTTTCGTTCTCATTCTTTCCTGTTATAGTGTGTGTTTGGAGAGCCGGTCGTCTCCATGGCTCAAAAGCATGTGGTTTAGCGTGTTCTTCTTTTTGCCTGTACAACAAGCGATAGGGGTATCTCATTCCTTACACCGGTCCACCATCATTATAGAGCGCACGCTCAGGCGAGGTTTTGTTGGTTACGCGGGGGCCTTGGGAGAACGCGGGTATTGCTGGATATCTGGTCATATCTTGGTAGGCTGGCACCAGGGGGCGGGCGTTCAGGAAAGGTCTTGCGCAGTAGCATTTCCCCTTTCAGTCAGGTATATATTTCGGGCTTCGTAGGCTTCTTGTTCTCTAGAGTTTGTTTATATCCTCACATTCCTTGCTTAACTAGCTGAATCATCACGTCTTTCTACGGCAGTTTTATCTATTATATACGACATGAACACCGTGCATGCTTACAATGTGCATGAAACTCCCGCAAGAAGCTCCAGGGAGTAACGATGAGAGTAACCAGCTTCTCGGAAAGTGATGTCGAGAATACTCAGCATTCTACCCTCTAACACTGATACGAGAAAGGACAAGAGAGCTGCGGGAATAACGACTTATGGCCGAACCCGACTCACGAAACGTGTCCGTACCGTCCTAACCCCATGACGCCGAGGAACATAACAAGACGGGCTCGTCCGCCCACGGAATCATCTGCTGCCATCTCATACGCAAGCCAAGCCCTTCTCGGCGGAATCCTTTCGTGGCGCGGCATATATACGCTGGTTAATTATGGTACGCCAGGTCGATCAAGAGGCACGGAAACGGGGTTCACAGCCATTCTGGCTATATCTATATTTGTAATCCCGGCAGCTACTGAGCAGGCAAGTGAGTATGTACCCAGTACGTTGCAAAATACGTAAGCAGGTGGTTAGCTTCCTTGCCCCGGTTTCCTCTTTTCGCAGTAGAGGTTCCCCAGGCCCTCGACTCCACTGTGGAAAGGTAACACAGATGCCCCCCCGGAATGGTGGCCACGTGCGTGATCTAGCTAGGTGCGACGCCGATGCGGCACATAGCCTTTGCGGCGCTGCGTCTCAGACATATTACCACCGCAGCATTACCACCACAGCACGTGCCAGCCATGCTCGAAGCGAAACCTATGGACCCCAAGGGTAGGAGAAGAATTGGGGGTTGGAAAAGAAGCGATCTCCGGGGTAACGTAGCCGCGGTACCACCACCTGCCGCCGCCGCATGGCATCTTGTGCTCATGCTTCGCATATTAAGCGCCGTGTGCGTACACATCTGCGCCTTTTACGTAGACACCACGGCGTATCGTCAGTCATTCTGTTCTCTTTTCTCCGGCCCGATTCTGCGGCCTACCCCTTTGCGACTCTCCCAATCAGGGGAGGTGGGATCCGAGTCCTGCCGCGGGCAGACGGCGCGGCTTGTTTGGAGGACTGGGAGAAAACCCGCGACAATGGAAATTTGACATCTAGGGCGGATTTGAAACTCGACTAATTGCTGATTACTTAACCGCGCAGCTAAGGCATGTGCCACACGAACGACGCAGTATGACACTCTGGTCTAGTATGTAGTATGCATGCCAAGTTACAATATGTGGGTATGCACGTCGTAAGCCCATTGTGTGGCTAGGGAGCGGAGAGTGGGGGCGATGTGGCCTTCGTGTGACCTGGGATACATAGAAACGAAGCATGGGCTGCTTCTCGCTTAATAAAACCACAAACTATACATACTCGACACTGGATGCATAGACATTGGTAAAGGGGAACGTGGTTCGGATGTTTCTTGGCATATACCTACCTACTGGGGGTCTGGAGGCTGTGTCCCGTGCGTCGGGCCCCTTACCAACCCGACTATCTGGGTGCTTCGGCTGTTAAGGAGCGAATCTCGCAATATAGCTACACGCGTCTCTCGTCTCTCTGCCTCCGCCCAAGGCCCGTCAGGGCATGGCTCCGTAGCTACGCAGGGGCTTACGTACGCCGGGGTCGCGAGCCTATGAGTAGCTGTCCTTTCAAGAGGGTATCGAGACTGGATGAAACTAGGGAGCATAGCCAAAGGACGGGTGATGTTCCGGGCGTGGAAGCCTTCGGATCCGAATATATACGCTTGCACGTGAGTAGGTGATGGGACCGACTACGTATGAAATTGCACACGCTGGCGAATGACAAGACGAGCTTCCTGGGGTAGACTTCCCATGCGTCCACGAAGAGATGTCGATGATGATTGGGCTGTAGGGGGTCTTCTGAGATTTACCCGTCGAAGATGGCAGGGTACAAAAGGTTACCCGCGCTGCGCTTCCGAGTTACTTCAGCAGTATGTCCTCCGTGCGGGAGTGTGTCCGTGTTGATCCCTCTACTGTAGTCTCCCAAGCCTCTCTCTCGCTCTCTGGGCGCGAACAGGGATATTGAACAAAGACCGAGGAGGAGGTGCGTGTAGTGAGTGAGGCGAGAGGGTGGTGATAAGGTGTCCGCCTAAACACCTGTCCAAAATTAGTCTCAGCCCTGTTATACATCGACGATCGATTCTACTGGTTACCGACCTGCAATAGCAGATGCTTTGCAAGATATATGTATTTCTCGTACCGTACGGTGTGTACCTTGGCTTATGGTATAATGCCGATATTCAATACCTGGTTAGAGGTTGGCCAGTCGCTGTTTAAGTCCACTACCCCCCAAGTTTGAAGCCCTTTTTGCTAGATTAAATGGGGGAGTTTGGCACCAGCGGGGGTTTATGGCGGCGGTGGCACCTCACATGTTAAACTGGCTAAACTTCTTGGGCTTTGTATCTTTGATCTCAGTTGGTCCGAAGACGCCTTTGCTCTTTCGATAGGCTACATAAGGTGGCGAGCATCTAGGTCGAACGGGTCGACTCAAGTGACTGTCTCCGGGCACGGCTATCATCCATGGGACAGTGGCTACTTACTAGATGGTCTCCTGAAATCATTGAGGCGAGTACCAGGCCCAGTAGTTGTATATGAGCAGTAACTAGGGTCCAATCTCCAAGACTGCCCTCCAGTCACTCAAGGAACGCCACCCGGACGTTGTCTATGTGCCGTTATCATTGGGGATAGCTGCGGAGAAAAGCTTCATTGGAGTAGCCCTGGCTAGATCGAGATCATGGGGTCAAGACGGACTATCATGGTGACGTGTGCGAGACAACATCCCTCCATCCTGGCTGGACGTGCGGTTAGTCTACACCGTAGACTGCCCAACCCGCCCCCTGCCCCTTTCTCGTCTGCTGTGAGGCGTAGTGCGGTTCACTGGATCTGCTATGGGCCGGCCAATCCGCCATTTCTGCACCTGATAACCTTTCGCCTTACAGGGCGTTGCCCAGCCTGGAAGATCCTTCAGTGGCAGAGCAGAACATGGGGTAAGGAGGGTGGATACACTCCATTGGAAGAACCGGGTACGATGGTGTGAAGGCATATAATCGCATGTATATGCACAGATGCAAGGGTGTTCGAGCTTCGTATTGCTGGAGGTGACTCTTTCGCCTTCAAGGCGCTGGAGGGCGAAGTCGGAGAGATAAAAGAAGACCAATGATAGGTCGAGCACGCTAGATTCTTGACGCACCCTCGCCTCGAGGAGAGCCGTGTCGTATTCCCATGACATGCTATATTTGTCGACTTCGGGACCGACGATCCAGGGAGGGTGATATTTGTACTGTGCCCCTTGCATCGCTTGATATGACCCGTACCCCATAGGTCAAAAGGGGGGTGGGGATAGATGACTGGCCAAAATTTACCTGTTTCATACAGAGCAATTTAGCTTCGTGCTTGGTCATCTCGTGCTATTGTACACGGTGATGGCAGTGGAGGGAATTTATCTATAAAGACAACAACCGCCAGGTGCTACTCGACACCCTACAACCTTGACCAGCTCGAAGCCCATTACCACTACCATGTGCGGGGGATTCCGAATGACGCGTTCCTGGGATTTACTAAATTCGACAAGGAATCCATGGCAGGAGGCAACTATCCCAAGATAAAACAAACCATGAATCCCTTCCCCGTGCCACCAGAGCTCACTCAGGGATCCAGGGGAAGCAGGCTCTGACTCTACAACTTGTCGTGACGGGCAACCGAAGCACGCAGCATTCTTAGATGTGCCTGTACTCTTAAGGGATTGAATTATCTTTCCCGAAACACTTGGTGACTATGGCGCTCCCAGGGTTTTATGCACCAGACACTTGGAGTTACAGTGAGGGTGTGTATATGAGAATTGAATGTTGGTTAAGACGATAAACCTCGTGGAACCCACATTGGGAGAAGATATTTAGCTAAGCTGGTTGTGAATTAGTGCAGATATCTAGGTGGCACGTGCCTTAAGCCTTGCCACATGCAGCCTAGGATACACAGCTGACAGCAAGTACCGGTCTATGTCCACCAGATTTGTCCACTATCTAAAAAGCTGCTAAAGGGCTGGGCCGTCTGTTAGTGTATGGACAACGAGGTGAGGATGATGACAACATCTCCAATCTAATTCGCAAGTTGGCCTCAAGACCTCTTCAGCACATGCATCTATCTCTTTCTTTGTGTACAAGTATGCGTGCATCACACATTTCGAGAAACATATGACACGTTGGTTTGGTGATCGTCTTCTTATTTTCCCGTGTTTGTTACTTTCTCTAACTTCGACATCAATCCAACAAGCGAACTTGAGCGACTGCATTCTGTGACTGTGTGTCCTGTCGTTGGCTTGGAGGCGCGGCTTAGGTTCTCTCACATCCCCGTTCTACCACATGCATTCTTCAGCATTTTGCTGCCGGTGATGCCCTTGCCAGGCATGGCCGGCGGGATGTGGCCCGAACTACAGCATCCGAGGAGAAGATGCGCTTCCTCTGCTAGTCTAATTGCACTATTTGCTGTCATCTTACTACCATGGCTGGGTTCAGTAGGGGTAGAGGCTATGCGCTCAGATCGCGTCGCCGAGTTGAGGCACGAGACGGTTGACATGTTCTACCATGGCTTTGATAATTACATGAAGATCGCCTTTCCCGAGGACGAGGTATGACGAGAAATGCTGCAAAGCCCCCATAGCATAGTTAAGAGTGGACATAAGCTCATCCCTTATAGTTACGGCCTTTGTCTTGTTACCCCTTAACGAGAGACCGCCTGAACCCGAGAAATGTCGAACTCAATGATGTCCTGGGGAATTACTCCTTGACCCTTATCGATAGCCTGTCAACCTTGGCCATCCTTGCGTCCGCGCCCCCCGACAGTAGAGATACCGGCCCCAAGGCTCTGCGTGACTTCCAAGACGGTGTTGCTGCGTTGGTTGCGCAGTACGGTGATGGCCGGCCCGGTCCTTCGGGACAGGGCGCCAGGGGACGCGGTTTCGATGTCGACAGTAAGGTGCAGGTGTTCGAGACGGTCATAAGGGGCGTTGGTGGTTTGCTAAGCGCGCATCTATTTGCTGTTGGCGAGTTGCCCATTTCTGGCTATGATCCCCGGAGAACCAACGACGACTTCGAGAGTCACCCTATCAACTGGCCCAACGGGTTCAAATATGACGGGCAATTGCTGCGACTCGCTTTCGACCTGGCCCAACGCATGCTCCCGGCTTTCTATACAACTACTGGGATGCCCTATCCACGTGTCAACCTCCGCTATGGGATCCCTTTCTACCAGAACTCGCCGCTTCACGCAGATGTCAGCTTGGGCGGCAAGGGGGCCGAGGAATCACCCGAGATCACCGAAACATGCAGTGCCGGAGCCGGGAGCCTGGTCCTCGAATTCACCGTCCTGAGTCGGCTGACGGACGACCCAAGATTTGAGCAGGCGGCTAAGCGGGCCTTCTGGGCTGTCTGGTCGAGGAGGAGCAACATCGGCCTGATCGGTGCCGGTGTCGACGCCGAGGCTGGACACTGGATAGGAGGCTTCTCGGGTATAGGCGCCGGCATCGACAGCTTCTTCGAATATGCTCTCAAAACGCACATCCTCCTATCGGGACACGAATTACCGAACCGAACCATGCCTACGGACGCCCGTTACGGAAGCTGGCTCGACCCGAACAGGATATACGATCCGCTTTCGGACGAGGAGAACTCCCCCGACTCCTTCCTCCAGGCCTGGCATCACGCTCACGCTGCCATCAAGCGTCATCTGTATTCCGGCGTGCACCATCCACATTATATCAACGCACACCTGGCTACCGGGTCCCCGCAGGCGTACTGGATAGATAGTCTAGGTGCCTACTACTCGGGGCTGCTAACGCTTGCGGGTGAGCTGGACGAAGCTATCGAGACGCATCTGCTCTACACTGCTCTATGGACTCGCTATTCCGCTCTACCCGAGCGGTGGTCTGTCCGCGACGGTAACGTCGAGGGCGGTTTAGGATGGTGGCCGGGCCGGCCGGAGTTTATCGAGTCGACGTACCACCTCTATCGGGCGACTCGGGACCCGTGGTATCTTTACGTCGGCGAAATGGTCCTCAGAGACATCAAGAGGCGGTGTTGGGCGAAGTGTGGATGGTCTGGCTTGCAAGACGTGCGCACCGGGGAGAAGAGCGATCGCATGGAAAGCTTCTTTCTAGGTGAGACTGCGAAGTACCTGTATTTATTATTCGACGCAGATCACCCACTCAACAAACTTGACGCGTCCTATGTCTTCACCACGGAGGGGCACCCGCTCCTCATCCCGCGCAAATCCAGCAAGCGCCCGGCCAAGAGGAGCAAGCCTGCTAGGTCAGATCTTCAGCCATACTTCGATCCTCACTTCACGAATTCCTGTCCTGTGCCGCCGCCGTTACCTCCCCTGTCAGGTTCTGCCACGGCCGCGAGACCAGATCTGTTTAATGCGGCGACTTTGATTCGCCTGCATCAGATTCCAAACATTCATAGCGGTGTAGAGGTAATCTCGCAGCTGGACCCCTCGGTTGGGCAGCCTATGTCGGTACCCAGAGCTAAGGCCAATTACACCATCTTCCCCTGGACATTACCTCCTTCCATGCTTCCCGGCGATGGTATCTGTGCTATGTCGAAGCAGGTAGTCACTTCCGTGATTGAATTCCCTTCCAACACCCAACATTCGATGGGCAGTGCCCTAAACTTGATGTTCGGTGGACATAACGTAGTTCGAGTTGGTAACGAAGGCTTGGCTATCAACAGCCTCTCCAGCCTTAAACTGGCCATGGTGATGGAGGAGCCCCCGGAACAATCCGAGCGATCCTGGAGGATATCCAGCATCGGGAATCTACCCCTGGGTCGGGACGAGAAAGTCTTCGTCAGTCGGGATGTTCTGGCGGACATCTCGGACCCTCTGTTCCGCCGCGTCCGTAACGCCGTTATGGTCGACATCGTCTTACAGGTCGAAGTCCCGAAGATGGCGCAGGAGAACGTGACAATGGCCGAACCGGAGCCGTCGCCTGACCCGCCACCTGACATCGACCTGCAAAAGTCTAGTCTTGGCGCAACGAGTTTGTTCAATTCGCTCTTGCAGCACATCACGCTGGCCTTGCGGGAGCCCGCGACCCCTTTCCGCCCAGAAGCGACGCCGGCGCCCGAATTACATTACCTCGAGCTACCCGCCATCACCCCCGTGGGTCTCGGGGCCGCTCCCCTGCCGGACGTCCGCGAGGCCCCGAACATACAGGGGGGGGCCGTCATCGAGTCACTGACCTGGCAGACCATGTACTTCGCCGGCCAGGCCTGCTCCGGCAGGCTCCCCGACGTGGCGCCGAGAGGTCACCAAGTCATCGTGATCCGCCGCGGCGGCTGCTCCTTCTCGCAGAAGCTCGCCAACATCCCGTCATTCGCGCCCGGTCGGAACTCGCTGCAGCTCGTCATTATCGTGTCGGACGGCGGCGAAGAGAAGGAGGAGGAGAAGCACGAGGAGGAGGGGAAGAAGGAGGCGGACGAGGAGGAGGAGAGGCTGGGCTTCAACTTCATCAGGCCGCTGCTCGAGGAGGCGCAGAAGACGCCCGCCGGCATCCTCCGGCACCACCCGATCCCCATGCTGATGATCGGCGGCGGCGACGAGGCCTGCAAGCTGCTGCGGACGACGCGGAGCCTGGGGCTCAGGAGGAGGTACCGCGTCGAGAGCCAGGGGCTGAAGATCCATAACCTGGTTGTGTTGTGATTTATTTATGTTTGTTCGGCTGGAAAACATGAGGCATGATGAGCGTGAAAAAGCATGGTTGGCGTACGGAACGGGAGCAGCATTAGTTCTCCCTAAGTTTTAAGTAGTCTTCTGGCGCATTTTTGTCTATATCTACGTACATAGCGCCCCGAAATGGAAATAGGAAAGTTGATATCCACATCAGGTTATCTATCTGGACTCATGCGTTTGATTTGCTCTCAGCATATACAGAAAGAAAATAGCTGGGCATTTATCGGGTGTACTAGTATAGTTCAGGGTTCTGATATGTGAGTGGTATGTAACATATATGTTACAGCGTCGCGTGGCTCACCATGTTCCATGCGCGTCATCAGCGGCGATTCTTCTTTTTAGCCACGCGAAGAACGGCAACAAGCCAATCACGCCTAATGCGTACCGTACACGGCCTCTAGAGCAAGGAGTATTCGAGATTTAAGCGGCCGAGCGAACGTCGCGGCACAGTAATCACGATCTCACCGTCCCACCTAGTTAGACACTCTACTAAAGTATTTCCCCGAACAGGTAGTTGAGTAGGGCATGGACGTCATACTTCGTAACTCATTAAGCATCGCCATCCCTCACCCATGTACTTACTACGAATGCTACGTTTCAAGACCACCCGTGATACGATTGCTCGCTCGCTGCGTTAAGTTGCCTAGTGTAAATAAACGACCAGCACGGGGGGTTTACCAAACTGAGATAAGGAGAGACTGGCTTCTATCATCATCATCATCATCATCATCATCATCATCATCATCGTAGTCCCATCCATCGATGCATCCATTCGTTCGTCCCGGTCGTCAATGTAAGCAATTAAAGCAACGGCTAACACCATCCATCCTCGGTAACATAGAAAGATGATGCCGGGTAGATAAGCAAGGCGAAAATAGGAACCGAAAAATTGCCTCCAGGAAAAAGAAGAGGAAGAGTTAATCAAGGATTATCCATCCTGTTCGCATCGGGGTTCCACTGTTCCGGTGCGTAAGCGGCCTCCTCGCCGCCCCGTCGGGCGCGATACTGGCTCCCGCGGCCGCTGAAAAGGCGCTTGAGACCGCCGCCGAGACCACCACCACCGGGCCCTTGCACCATCTCCGGGGAGTCGGTCGCACCCACATCCGCGTCGTACACCCCGTCCCGGTCCCCGTCCCCGTCGGGTTCCTCCTCGTGCCACAGGCGCGGCACGAGCAGGCGGTACGGCACGGTTATGCCGGCGGGGTCGCGCGGGTTGACCTCGGCGTTGAGGCAGACGTCGAGCCCGCCCTCGAGGTCCACGGCGTAGTCGGCGGCCGCTCTGCCCTTTTTGCGCAGCAGCTGTTTGGCGCTGAGGCCCGTGGGCGTGCGGTGGAAGGGGTTGGGCGGCTGTTGCGGCGGCTCGTCCTCGTCCCCGTAGTCGTCGCCGTACGATGCACCCTGGACGGGCTGCGTGAAGGCGCGCCGAGTCGGCGGCGTGCTGAAGTAGGAGTCGTCGCCCGCCTCGTACTCCGTATTCCCGTTCATGCCGTGGAGGTCCCGCGGATCGCCGGCGCCACCGCGTAGCGACATCGTCGGGGGCCCCCTAGACGTCGTGGGACGTCCAACTGCTCCCCGCTGCTGCTGTTGGGGCGGCCGTAGCGGCGGCGCGTCGTACATCTGGTCCTCGTCGCTGTCTGGGCCCCAGGAGCCGTTGATGCCGCCGTCGTCGGGGCGGCGGTCTATGCTGTTCCTGCGGAACAAGTTCCGGGCGCTGGGGAAGGACTGGCCGCGGCCCAGCGAGAGCGTGCGCATCAACCTTCCCTTGGGCTGGGCGTCTGACGACACGGAGCTGCGGCGCCGCGGGAAAGAGCCCAGGAAGCTCCCTCCGGAGAGGGGCGGGCGCGAGCGATCCGTCGTCGTCTGCTCGGCGGGCTCGGCTGCGGGCCCTCGACTTCTGGACAGCGAGAGCCGGCGGAGCAGACTTCCACCACGGCTGACGGGGGGCGACGCCACGGGTGATCCCTCGTCGTACTCTTCGGACGGCGGGGTCGGCGGGGGCGTGGAGCCCGGCTGGTACTCACGGATGGAGCACCAGTTGCGGTGGGGCAGCAGATGCTTGTTTTTGCGTAACTTCCCGTCGACGCCGTTGGCGAACAGCGGGATTATGTCCTCGTCGGTGTCCTTGTCGAAGTGGTGGACCTTGTTGCGCTTGTTCAGCACGTCCGCCACGAAGTCCGGCGGCGGCATGTTGGCGATGCCAGACGAGATGACGTTGGCCATATAGCGGAAGTCCTTATGCTTGACCAGCTCGAGTTTCGGGTTCGAGTAGAACCGCCCGACGGCCGCCAGGTGCACGTCGCCGCTGAGTATCGTCACCCGACACGA
Organism: Monosporascus sp. CRB-9-2; assembly: GCA_004155915.1. NCBI lineage: Eukaryota > Fungi > Ascomycota > Sordariomycetes > Xylariales > Monosporascus > Monosporascus sp. CRB-9-2. The sequence continues at coordinate 109,164 of QJOA01000057.1, read as the reverse complement.
CTTGTCGGCCGCGAGATCCTGGAGGTCTTCGATGATGAACTTGCGCTCTTCCTTGTGATTCCTTGCCGTCCAGTGGTCATCCAGGTCGTCGAGGACCTCAACGCCGCCGTCGAAATTGTTGAGGAAGTTTCTTAAGAGGCCAGTCTTCCCTAGCGCTTTGACGGGGTCCATCAACCTCGAGGTCAAGCTGTATCCAGGTTAGCTATAGCCTAGAATATTATTTTTCACCATCCATGAGACTTACATGTTCTCTAGCCACACAAGCCGGGGGTAGGCGATCGGGACACCCAAGAGGACGAGCAGATGCTGTGTTTTACCCTTGACGATCTCGTCGTAACAGCGATCCATGAGTCTCTTCCACGTATCCTCTCGCACGACTTCCTTCTGCGTGCGCTCCGTGCGGCAGTCGACGGCGACCAATGCCATGTTACCTCCAAGAGACACGAAGACGCTGTGGCTCAGCTCGTTGATGTACGGACCCGGCTGGGAGCCCAGGCACCAACTAGGCTCCGCACCCGCCGTCTCGGTCGGTAAGCTCTGATGCTGGAACAGCATATAATACTTGAAGGCGACGTTGCCTAATCCCGAGAAGACGGGAGACTTCATGAAATGGTGGGGGTACGAGCCGAAGCCATCGATGATGTCGTGATCGTCGTACATGTTGACCATCGGGATCTGAGAGTTGGCCAGGCCGAAGAGTCCCCGGGAAAACCACATCAAGTACCGCTCGAGGTAGTAAGACTCCAACTCGGCCTGCATCTCCGCGGTGAACGGTGCGTTCCTTTTATGTAGCGGGTTCTTGAGCCTAAGCCACTCCTGGAAATGGTGCGTCTCGTTCATCACGGCGTCGTTGTAGATCTGATCGCCGCCCCCGATCATCACGTGAAATGGGCGAGTCTGGTGGTTGTTGAGGACATCGCGCCACATCGGGTCGGGTCCGCTGAAGTCATCCGGATTCATGATGAGGCTGAAGCCGTTGCAGCTGTGGAACATGACGTTCATCGAGCGGCCGCGAGCCGGAACCCAGAAAGCGGTTGCCGGGCCGCGGTTGATGCGGTAGGCGATCCTCTGCTGCTGGTCGCGCAGCTCCACCTCGATGTTGAACCTCCAGAACGTACAGCCCCTCTCGGCGTGAAGACGGAAACCCCGCACATCCTTGTATTTCCCGACCTTCTCGCCATCAAGTTGTCTGCGTTTCGAGCGACTGGTGAATGAGCCAGGCGGATCGGGAGCACTGGGATCGAAGTCCGGCGGAGTTCGCGTCATCTCGAACAGACCATCGTCGGGTTCCAACATCGAGACGTCCTTGCCCTCCTCCAGGTGCTCGATCGGCTTGACGTAGAGCGTCTCTCCTCGCCGACCGAGCTTCGGGATCCCGGCAATGGGGTCGACGTACTCCGGCGCAAGGGATTGGCCGCCACGCAGCTCTGCGGGTGGCGGCGGAAGGAGTTCCATCGGCTGGACGAACAACCGCAAAGTTGGTGCGGGTTCGTAGGTCGATTCGGAGTCTTGCGTGACGACCATGATCGAGCCCCTCCAGAACTCTCTATCCGCAGCCGCAAGCGCACCGTTGCGGTTCGTCAGCGTCGACGAACCGTCGTGACGAATACCACAATAGCGCAGAAGGGGTCCGCATTTGAGATACAAAGGTGGGGTGAACTTCGTATGGCCGTGACCGTCGTGCGGCTCGTCGATATACTCGTCAGCGGTTTTCCGCTGTTTGGGCGGACCTTTCTTCTTGGAGGCGCTATTCCTGCGCTTGGACTTGGAGGTATTCTCCCACCACGCCGCATTCTTGTCTTTAACAGGCGAGTCAGATTCCTCGGCGGCGGAGTTGATATCAAGCATAGAGCCGGAAAGCATCCCGACTGTGGCCTTTTCCCACTCGCTCAAGTACTGAGGCGACTGATATACGGTCTGACTAGGCGCGTGCCTGTCTCGGTGCATATAGCCTCCGAAATGATGGTGCCGGCCGCTTGGCTCCGAGTCGTCCTCGCCGGGGGGTGGAACGCCGGCAAATCTGACGCCGTTGCCAGAAGGACCAGTCGGTCGCCCGTTAGTCGGGGGGTAAGGCAGCGGACGCTGCACAGCCGGCATGGAATTTGATCGACCCAAACTGGAGTCCTCATGTTGCTTCCCACGCGACGGAGGCACACCTACCGCAGCATGCGACGGTGGTGGCCTTTTACCGGCCCCACCCATCGACCACGTCCTCATAACGCCCGCAGGGGGATCACGGGACTTTCCTGGCCCCTCAGGCGAGGTGACGTGGGCCCGACCGGCGGAGATGGCCTGTTCTTCCATGTCCCTGCGTGCCGTATACCAGGGGTCTCCTGGTGGGTTCTTCCTAAGTTTGTTGCTGACACGGCGCGTTACGGCGAAACTGCTATTGGGGCTCGCCGTAGGAGAGTCCGCTGGCGAGACAGCTTTGGCCTCCTTTGGCAGCTCGGCCTCGTTCTTTGCAGCCCTCTCACGGAAGCTCAGGTTCCGCTGAGGCAAGGCGGCCTTCTGAGCTGCAGAGACATTGCGATTCATGGCAGGGGGGATATGTGATCCCGGCGACTGTCTGGGAGGCTCGTATTGCCTCCTCCTGGGTTCCGGAGAGTGGTGAGGCGGGGAGACCGACTGCAGAGAGCCTGTCTGCGGGGCAACGGAGGGTTGCGGTTGTACGAGGACCGGATTCGCGGCAACAGGTCGGCTCTTCTCCCCCTGAATCAGAGGTGCTCGCCTATCCCTAAACCGAACCTGCTGGAAGCCGGACCGCTCAGGAGGAACCTTAAGTCGGTCTCCACCGTTTCCCGCTTCTCCGGCCCCGCCTCCTCCCACCGCTCCTGCGTTCGCAGCTGCCCTTTCCCTCGCCCTCCGTTCGGCAGCCTCTACTCGCGCGCGCTTCTCCTCCTTGGTAATGGTGTCAAGGGTCAGCTCAAGCCTCTGCAACGGTGATCTGTCGTTTGCCCATATCTTGCGGTTCGCTTCGCCGCCAAGCGACCCCCGCCGCCCCAAATCATCGGCTTGCGGCGTCTCGTGGGGATTTCCCGTCGCTGGCTGTCGCATGGATTGGGAACCTGCAGCATCGCGGTTCAGCATTCGGTTAGCATCCCCGCCGCTACTGTCAAATGCGTGTTGGGAGTGATCCGGGACCGGTAATGGGTCGTATCGGTCGGATGGCGGGGTTATGTCGTTGTACAAAGCCTCGGGCTCCATATCGCCTCCTCCGGTCTTTGCCTGAGAGTTAGTGTTGTAAGAAGAATGCGGCGGCCCCGGCTGTCCAGAAGCGGGAAAGTTGTAAGCTATGCCACCGTTTCCGGTTGAGTGATCGTAGCTGACTGGCGGCCCCTTGGAAAGGTTAGTAGTAGCTGGCTGAATAGAGTTTGTTAGGCCCTGAGAATTCTCTGCATTGTTTCGACTGGTTCGTCTCCGACGTTTTTCGATCAGCTCTGGGGGCAACTGGCCCTGCTGGGCATGGGAGAAAGAGGGCGGTCTTGGGGTTAACCCGGCGGGCTGAAAGCTCCAAGAGGTAGGCGAAGCGATGGGACTAAAGGTCGATTCCGTGGGAGTATCCGTATTTTTGGTCTGTGTGGATGTCCGTCTTGACGGGTCGGGTTGCTGCTGAGAGTGTCGGCGATCAGGCTGATCCTGATCGAAGTCGCCCGAAGCACGACGGACCTTGGGGGCCGGCAGTTGACCCCAGTAAGGCGCTGCGGACATCGATGACGAGAGGCGACGATGTGGAGGCGCTGAGTTGTCTGATGAGCTATCTAAGTAGCTAGCGGACGACACAACTATCGGTGAGAGAGATCCTGTCCTATGCTTCCAACTACTTCGTACTTAAGGCGGGCGATTGACCGACTAGAACCAGCGGCGGAGTCTCATCATAAACCATGTCGCGCAGGAACCATGCGAGGCTAATGCGGGCAGTTCGCTACCTATGCTGAAATAGCACGATAAAGAAAAAAAATATTTCTGGTTCGAGAAGTTGTAACGGGGACTAGAAGAGATAGAAGAGAGCGAAAAAGAGTGTGTGACGGTTTAGAAATATTCCCTAGATGATCTGCGAAAGAAATAAAAAGGAACCGAAGCCCAATGTGACAACTATGACATGGCAGCATGAGAAAGCTCTCCCATTCATCCCACTTTCTCAGCTTGTCGTCGATCATCGATTATCACACGAATGGCTGGGGGGGTGGGGAGCAAACTACGTATTACCAGTCTAGTAGGACCAACACTGAGATCCTTGGCAGGGCTGCGGGTCTGGAACAGCCCTTGCAGCCATTGCAGCCCCGATAATTCTTGGAAACGGAGTCTTCATCCAGTAGCGAACCCGAACTGCCCTGCCGTCCTCCCGTTCTGCCGTTCCCGGTTTTCGTTTGTCGGGGGGACGAGACGACACTGGTGCACCAATCGGACTGTTAGTGCTCAAGGCTAGATGGGTTACGTAACCTATGAAGTAGGCCCTTACCCCCTGCGCATCGGTGTTGGGTATCCTAGAGTTGACCTTGCAAGTGAATGTAACGGTAGTTAGAACTTGTGCTGTTCCTTGACGAGTTATGGCTTACACTCTCACTATTGTTAGGCAGCTTGTAAACAAAAGGATGTGCTAGAATCTAGCATGGTGAGTCGACACAGCAGAGATACGAGCTACTTCATTAAGCCAGAGGAAGAAGGCAAACTGGCCTGCAACAGCCATGTTTCGAGTGACCAGGAGGAAGGGCGGTTCCGGAATAAAAACATACATATCATGTTGAGACTAAGATACGGCATGGTTCCTTACCTACTGCAGGAACCTTGGGGCTCGGTGGTTGACGGTACATACTAATAAGTAGCACGAATCACATTAAGCTTTTGGCGATTCTCGGGCTAAGCCGCACTCACAACCCTCCCGGAGCTTCGCGTCTGTTAGAACTGGAAGCAGTTTGGAAATGCTCCCGATTTTATCATGGCTGGTCTGTGCCGTGACCATCGTAATAACGGAGCTCGGGATGGAGGGGCATTACGTTACGTACGTAATTCCCACCAAAGAGGCCACTCGTATCGAATCTGATTCGGTAGTTGGGAGAAACGGATGAACCTGGGATACACGACTCTGTTACAATTGATTGGTATGAAATATGAAGTACAAGAGGAAGTGGCTGGGGTAAAATGGGGAATCGACGGAACCAACCAATCATTGATGGGCCTTGGGCTACGTTCAATGGACCCTGCATTTCAGTGGCTGTGCCGGGAAAAGGTCGGGCCCAGAACCTCGTAACGGTAGATTATTCTTAGTTAAGAGGTACCTAGACCAGGGCGGCGTGGATAAGGGGCGAATCCGTACCTGCTTGACAGCTGGGAACAACAGGCTGGCTTTAAACTCGTAGCCTACAGCGACCCTCCATATGACATGACCCTGAACATCCCGTCTCCATCATCAATCCCAGCAATGGAAATGCGCTTGTGAACACTTACGATTCCCATTTTTCGCACATACCTAATTCAGTCCGTTTCCTGAATTTCCATCGTTCCGATAATTGGAAGCGTCGCATTAGTGACACTCACTTGATTCTTATTCCTGCCTTGATGGCGAGCCAGGCGGGATTCCCATCATAATCCATCTTTCCTTTGCTTTCCCAAAAGGGGTCCGTCTGCTGTTACTATATATATCCATAAGGGCAGGTGGCCTCCTTTCGCTGTCTTCCTCCACCTCGGCAGTTGCCCTCTCTGGCCTTTGTTCCACGATAACAACGACGGACGGCGGGCGACTGGCGACCACCTTCTGATCGATACCCGTCACCTCAAGGCACACATCTTCTTTCACCTCCCTTTGAAGGTGCCCCCCCGGTGCTCGACCATCAGCATTATTATCTGATACTGACGGCCTGCCTCGCCTCTCCGACATGAAGTTCTCTCCCCTGCTCGGACTCGTTGCCGGCGGCCTTGCTGGACTAGGTGCCGCCGACGTCCGACCTCGGAACTTTGACGCCAACGATTACTATGTTCTCCACCTCGACCGCGATACCCGGCCAGACGACGTCGCCTCCCGGCTAGGCTTGAGGCACGAGGGTCCCTTGGGCGAACTTGCAGACCATCACATCTTCTCTACCGCGAAGGCAGACCATAATGTAGTAGGCAGGGCGCTGCAGGAACGGCGCCGGAAGCGATCGTTGGGTGGCGCTGAAGATGTACTCGACCGCGTGCGATTCTCCCAAAAGCAAAAGTTACACCCACCCATGCAGAAGAGAGTCATCCCACCCCCGCCACCCGGCTACCACCACCTCGAACGATTATCCGAAGCCCAGGCGGACGCGGCGGCTACCCAGAGGCAACAGCATGTTATGAAGACGTTGGGCATAGCAGATCCTATCTTCGACAAGCAGTGGCATCTGTTCAATCCCGTTCAGGTGGGGCACGACGTCAACGTCACCGATGTCTGGCTGTCGGGGGTCACTGGCAAGAATACCACCGTTGCCATCGTCGATGATGGTCTGGACATGTACAGCAACGATCTGAAGAACAACTACTACGCCGAGGGGAGCTACGACTTCAACGATCATCGTGACGAGCCGCGCCCGACCCTGAGCGACGACAGGCACGGCACGCGATGCGCCGGCGAGATCGGTGCCGGCAAGAACGACGTCTGCGGCGTCGGTGTGGCCTACGACTCCAAGATTGCGGGGATCCGAATTCTTAGCAAGCTCATCAGCGATGCCGACGAGGCCATCGCTATGAACTATGATTTCCAGCACAACCAGATATACTCGTGCTCCTGGGGTCCGCCCGACGACGGGAGGTCAATGGAAGCGCCCGGGATCCTCATAAAGCGGGCGATGCTGAACGGTGTTCAGAACGGGAGAGATTCTCTAGGGTCCATATTCGTCTTCGCCAGCGGGAACGGCGCCGCGAGCGAAGACAACTGCAACTTCGACGGATACACGAACAGCATCTACAGCATAACCGTCGGTGCCGTCGACAGGAAGGGCAACCACCCGTACTACTCGGAGAAGTGCTCGGCTCAGCTGGTTGTCACCTATAGCAGCGGCAGTGGCGATTCCATACACACGACCGACGTCGGCGAGAACGCCTGCTCCGACACGCACGGCGGTACCTCCGCCGCCGCTCCTCTCGCCGCCGGCATCTTCGCCCTTGCCCTGGAAGTCCGTCCAGACCTCGGCTGGAGAGACATGCAATACATCGCCTTGCACACCGCCGTCCCGATCGACCTTGAGGGCGACGAACGCCAAAAGACGGCCCTGGGTAAGGAGTTCAGCCACACCTTCGGCTACGGCAAGATCGATTCCTGGGCTCTCGTGGAGCTGGCCAAGACGTGGGAAAAGGTCAAACCCCAGGCCTGGTTCTACTCTCCCTGGCTACACGTAAAGAAGGAGATCCCTCAAGGCGACGAGGGCTTGCAGTCTACGTTCGAGGTCACCGAGGACATGTTAAAGGAGGCCAACCTGGAGCGTCTCGAGCACGTCACCGTAACCATGAACGTTGAGCATGCCTGCCGGGGTGATGTAAGCGTCGATCTCATCAGCCCGACCGGACTCGTCAGTCACATTGCTACTACGCGTAAAATGGATAAGAGCGAGGACGGATATGACGACTGGACCTTTATGACCGTCGTTCACTGGTAAAGTTACCCCCTTGCGTACTTCCCAGATGTCCAATGCTGATCAAGATACAGGGGCGAATCAGGAGTCGGCACGTGGACTCTTGTGGTCCGAGACACCAAGGTCGACGACAACAAGGGCACTTTCATTGACTGGCACCTCAAGCTATGGGGAGAAAGTATCGATGCTTCTAAGGCTAAGCAACTACCTATGCCAAGCGACGAGGACGATGACAACCACGACGTGATCGCTACCACCACGGCAGGCGCGGCCACGACGAGCCTCCCACCGCAAACCACTACTCCCGTTTCATCTGTTGAGATCCCATCCGATCATCCCGAGCGTCCCACCAAGCCTAGTAAGCCAACCGATGCAAGTCAGACCACAGCCAGCGTTATCGCCTCTCCGTCGGCCGCAGAGGGCGAGGACGGAACTGTGACCGCCGCGGAATCCGCGGCCGACGGGACAACGACCGCCGAGAGCTCCTGGGTTCCGCCGTTCCTGCCGTCGTTTGGCGTCTCGCCGAGGACGCAGGCGTGGATCTACGGCTCCCTCGGCCTTATCGTGGTGTTCTGCTGCGGTCTGGGTGGCTGGCTGTGGTGGGCCCGCCGCAAACGCCTCCGCAACAACCCACACGACAAGTACGAGTTCGAGCCGCTTAATCCCAGCGACTCAGAGGGTCTGAACTCGGGCTCCGGCAACGCCGAGAAGGGCCGGCGCGGCGGCGAGCTCTATGACGCTTTTGCCGGCGGTAGCGAGGATGAGGAGGACCTCGACGATCTCGTCGCCGGAGATGGCCGGCGCAGCGTCAGCACGGCCGACGACGAGGACGACGACGATGAGGAGGAAGAGAGCGGGAGGGGAGAGAGGCAGAGCTCCAGGTTGCTGACTGGCGACCGTCGGTAAAGGTACGGAAGAAATAGTTTGGTTTGGCCTTCACCCTGGTGGGATGGTGACCAGTCGCATGGAGAGCATTAGAACTTTCTTGTTCCTGCTTTTGTAAGAAGCACCTGTGAATAGCATGGCCTGCGTGGGGGCGGAAGGGCAAGACAAAGAGAGAGGAGCCCGCTTATAAACTTATTGTACCTAGGTAACCGGAGTTCGGGAATGGGCATAGAATTATTACTGGATCAACAATGGCAACAACCTTAACATTAGTATCTGTGGAGCTAGAGTTGTGTTAAGTAAAGCCGTGTCTGTGGTTGCTTCGTATTGACGTGTCCCTCCCTAAGCATCACGGTGCGTATATCACAATTATGGTGCTCTATTTCATCACGTCTAGCATACATATTTTTCATACATTGATTTTTCACCCGAGGCGAGGAGCGTAGAGTGAACCAGATGTCGTACTTGCAACTCACCAGCTTTCTGCGAACCGTGAGCTGCAATTGATTCATACAGCAGATAATCGGGACTAAAAGTACATCCAGAACACAACGCCTGCTAGCCTGTAGGTAACCCCCTTAACTGCCTGTTCCCTGACAAACGGCGTAGTTCCTTGCCCCATTCATACCCGTTCCGCGGTGTTGTCCTTGTGTAGAGCAACCGGGGGTAAATATGGAGAGAGCATCGCATGTGAAGAAGTTCGGGTAACTTGCTTGTCGGCTTGTCTTCAACTGGATGTAGTAGACGGGCGGGGAGGCAGGCTTTCAGAATCCAACAAACTACATGTGATGACAAGCTCCCTTCATGCATCATCACTCGACCGAAATGATCGTCTAGGCCTTCTTCGTCTAACTTGACAGGAGCAACTACCCTACCCCCCTCTTGGCCCTGTCGCCATCCTTAACCATAAAACCTTTGAAACTGGAACAGCTCACTCTACAACACGGAGAGGAAAAACTTCCTCGATTCCATTACATCGTTCCCAAACGCCAATCTACGCGGCGGCCAGCCCCCGGCCGACGCCCCCGTCCCTCTCCATCTCGCGCACGTAGCGCTCCCAGACGTCGACGACGTCGCCGTAGAAGCGGACGTGGGCGTCGGCGAGCCCGCCGAGCTGGCGTCGCATCTCGGCGCGCTTGATGCGCTCGAAGTCGGCGACCTCGCGGACGACCTCGTCGTCGAAGAGCTCGCTGGTGCGCTTGGCGCGCTCGGCCTCGGCCGTGAGCTCGTCGATGCGCAACTCGAGCTTGCGCAGCCGCTCGCGCCGCGCCGCCTCGTGGTCCACACCCCGCACGTCCTCGATCTTGCTCCGGATGAACCCGACGCCCGCCGCTGCGCCGCCCCCCACCACCCCGCCGATCCCCCCTTGGCCTCCATGGTGGTGGCCGCCGCCCTCGTACGACGACGTCAGCGACTCGCGGTCCGCCGACGATTTGTTGAGGTACTCGGTCAGCTGCTCGTGGTCGAGCTGCTTTTGCTCGCGCGCCTTGAGCAGAGACTTGAGCGCGCCCCCGTACGCCTGCATGTCGCGTAGGCTGCCGACGTAGTCCTGGTCCGTGAGCTCGCGGAGCCGGCGCAGCCCCGCCGCCTCGTCCTCGACGCTCGCGGCGAATCCGTGCACCGCCGCCTCGACACCCGGCTCCAGCGTGATGAGCCGCTGGAACTGCTCCGCAAGGTCGCGGAGGTCCTGCTCGAGGTCGGCCTCGCGCCGCGCCACACGGGCCACCACCTTCTCGACATGCGCCAGGTCCTCGTCCAGCTTGTCCGTGCGCTCCCGCACCTCCACGAACCGCCGGTCGTGCCGGTGCGGCTTGGTGAAGGCGTTGATGAAGGTGTCGGCGAAGTTCTCAAACACGCCGCCGCCGCCGCCTCCCTGGTCGCCCGCCGCCGAAAGGCTCGCCCGCGACGACCGCGCCCGCATCGTGGCGTTCCAGTCCGGCGACTCTAGGAAGATGTGCAGGATAGGCGCTCTTCGCAGGATGGGATGGAGGGCGATGCGGCCCAGGAACCGCTGCAGCGAGTAGGCCCTCCGGTTCATAAAGTCGGGCCCGAATCGGTCGCCTCGGACGTATTCCATGCGCTGCTTGTCGGGGAGCGGTGGTACGGCGCACGCTTGGTATTCGTTACAGATGGTCTTGTAGAGGAATACGAAGTCTGTGAAGCGGCGGCGGGTGGTGAAGGTGGGTTTCTGGAAGGAAGGGAATGTCGACTGATACAGCTTGTCAGTCTCACCGGCATGGTTCCCGGCTGCCTAAGAAAAAGAACACTGTCCCGCGTGTATCCCGTAGGCCACGCAGACTTACATTCGTAGTGATCAGATATGACACGAAGGCATCCTTGGTTCCATCGCTCTCTTTCCGGGGTTCCGATACCGTACACTCCAATATGTCGCCCGTTAAAGCCGGGTCCTCGTGCACCAACTCTTCGCCATGACGCTGGTCTTCGGCGCTTGGTGATTCCGCTTCTATTACCGTGTCTGTAGACCTCGAGGCAGCGAAACCAGCCGCGGCCTCGTGACGGTCGCTGTGCCACGACACGTTGGAGAAGTCGTCTTGGTCGATAACCGCCATTGCCGGCTAGGTGGCGGCGGTACGAAGGGATATGATGGTCTGGGTATATATTCTCGAAGAATTCAAGTTGAGAAGAATCCGGTTAAGACATATAGACCCTCTGTGATGTTTTCCTATGTAAGTTTAAGCTTGCCTCGGAGAATAGGGAATGATCAGGTCGGCGATTGGGATTGGTAGATGTGGGTTATCGTTGGTAGGGTGAGAGCCAACTTAGAGGCTCCAGGCTCCCGAGCTTGTAAGCGACGTCACATAGTGGATAGATGCATATTTCTGAAGAGCCTATCGATAGGGCTGATTGGATTAGTACCAGCTGGTCATTTATGCAAGTAACACGGCTCTCTATATGCCTATATCCTCCAGTATCCACTGTACTTTACACAAAAGTGAGTGAACCTTGAAAGAGATACTAGGAAAGGCTGTTCAGCAATGCCCGGCTCACGGGGCACCGTTTCAGTACCATGTGGAATCATAACTGATATATCTACTTGGTGGTCGCCTAGGTAGGCTTTGGACTGGCCTCGGTATTCTTTATTTAGGAGAAGCGAAAAATATTGCAACGGTTGTAAGCCTCATTTCTACCCTATCTAACAGATTCAGAGTTATCAAGTTCTAAGGTTAAGCAGGTATACAAAAGCTTCTAGAGCAGTGATTGTAAGCATAGAGCATAGTTGCCTCTTGGCATTAGCATAGGGTTGTGGTTATGGCTTCAAGAAACCCTTATATCAGGAACGGAGACCCCTGGGGGGCGTTCATAAATTTTCCATCAAGGCTAAGTCCATGTAGTTAGAAGGTCCGCCCCTGACGTTTTAGACTGCGTCTCAATCGGTCTATAAAGATTCTGCTACCCGAAAATAGGAAAGTGAGATGCTGACGATTTGCTCTCTTTAGCTATGTAAATTGAAGGTGACTCGATTCTTCAGCAAGAATTCTTCCAAAATCGTCGTCTATGAGCGTTTTAGAAGTGGTACCGTTTCCCCTTTTCTTTATTGCCAGTTGAACCCAGGGAAGCAGACAGGGTTAGAATATCTGCAATGAATATAAGGCGGTGTTACCTGCTCATGCTGTACCAGCCACATTTAGATTTTAGACGGTAACCTACTTTGCTTCAAGACATATCCTGCCCTAGCAATTCGGTCTCCCCCTTGACACCATATTGATGTAGAGCTTAAGGACGGACATTGATATCTACAGTATGTCGTACCAGCCCCACGGTTTTCACCGTGCCAAAACATGCAGTCCCATTCACTCGTCAAAGACTGTCACTTTTGGATTTTAATCAAAGCCATTGCATTTTCAACATCGACATCAACGCCTCTCACCAGTTGACCATTGCCACCACAACTTTGCACTTTAGCAAAGAAGATGGCATCGTCGCCAAATGATTCGAACGAGTATGAGTCTTCGTCAGACTCGGGTGATGAGCGCCCAAACCGGTGGCACGGCCCTCCGTCCACCTGGCAGCAGATGAACAGTGAAGAGATCGATACCATCGCTGCGCTGAACGAACTTCGCAATCGGGACCTTTCGATCCACTTATACAATGCCTTCGCGCTTAAACAAAGGCACAGACAGCCACTCGGCAACGGTTTACCAGTCACAGGCCAAGTATGAATGTCCATCCACCACCTACTCACGCAGATCCGTCGCGAGGCGCCTCCTGATATGTCTATGTGTATCTGATGGCTAAATGCGTATCACTAGGACGTCAACGCAGCGACAGGGCAGAAAGTCCTGGGGGATGACTGGGTGCCGCAGCGTTCATGGACCGCGTGGCCGATGGCGGCCGGCAAGGTCCCGGCGCCAGACTTCATGCCAAGGACGGACGATGCGGATGAGGAGTATACTACGAGACCAGTCATGGAATTTCCGAGCACTGCACTCGAAGAAGCAGTCTCGGCTGCCGTCTTGCGGACAGCTAAGGAGAAATTCGAGAGTCGGCCTTGGCAGGACGAGGCTTCCGACGGGTCAAGCCTAGAGGCGGAAGTCAGCGGCGCAGAGTCCAGCGACACCGACGAGAGCGAGGCCAAGTCGAGTCGCTCAAAAACTAGTTCGCGATCCCGTTCTAGATCGACCAAGCGGGAGAGCGACGCTGGAAGCGAAAGCGCGGGCGGACACATGGAAGCCGAGAGCTCTGACGACAAAGAGTGGACGAACGCGCTGCCGCTCGAGAACAGCCGTCTTCTGCCTGTAGTCTCGACTGACGATGACATGTCGTACGCCCTGCTTCGTCCCTCAGTCCGGCATATTCTTAGCAAACTTGACGCAACGCTCTCAATTCTGCACGTCTCACAGGAGTCGGCGTTGAATTATCTATCGGATTCGGTCGACTCAGACGCATCGGGATCCTCTCGTCTTAGTCGGCCATCCTCCCGGGAAGAATCGCAATGCACTGGGAAGAGAAAGCGAGGTAGACCCTGCAAAGACGGTACTCCGTCGAGGAACAGAGGATCAGTACTACCAGGGGAAGCCAGTGATGATCGCGGCGGTGCAACCAGTCGGGCATCCTCCGTCTTAACAGCGTCCGCGCGACGAAGTGGGTCCCACGAGGACGAGGGCAAGAAAAAGACGAGACGAGGAAGGCCGAAGAAGACATACGAGCGCCTACCAGACGAGAGCGATATGGACCACGCTATTCGTATTGCGAGAATACAGAAAAAGCCCATCCCAACCTTTTCGGAACCGGATTCAGGTGACGAAGCCGGCAGAGAAAATGCCGACAAAGAGGCGGCACGAAAGACCCAGAAGCCCCAGTGTAAGGCGGCTGAGGAATCTTCGCCGGAACACCCGAAGAGCAAGAGAGGCCAAAAGGGTTGGTGGAAAGGCCGCGCGAAACTCCGAGATTGGAAAGACGTCCTCGGTGCGGCAGCGCTGGCTGGTTTTCCTCCCCAAGCAGTCGACAGAGCGGCTCGGAGATGCGCCGACCTATTCGGCCAGACCATGGAGCTCCATACCCTCGCAGAAGGCCCCGCCGACCAGAGCAGCCAGGTTAAAACTACAAGGTACGTGCCGGGGATGCCCTTACCACCCCTGCTAGACCCCGAAGACGAAGGCGAACCTCCCTCTCAGGCCCGTCAAGCCCGGGCGCCGAGCTTCGCCGCAGGTCTCATATCAGAAGGGGAGCGCGGTTTCTCGCGCGGACGATCGAGAAGCGCCTCGAACAACAGCATTAGAAGTAGATCTCGATCCGCTTCGGGGGGCTCCCATATCTGTCACTTCCACGATTGTCCTCGCGCCAGGGAAGGGTTTTCGCGGCGGCCGAATCTCCTCCGACATTTGAAACTGGTCCACGGTTTCGAAGGCGACGCTCTGCCGGGCGAGGTCGACAGCGAAGACGAGATGTACGGGGGGGTGCACGTGGACGGTTTCTTGAAACCGATCAAGATCCGGCCGGGCTGGAGAACGGGCGATACGGCGGAGGAGCCGCGGAAGCGCAGACGCGGCCTTTCGCGCAGAAGCTCTGCTTCCGGGACGGATGGAGGACGCATTCCCGACGGCATGACCGGATCTGTTGGTGTAGGCGGAGAGCAGGACGATTCGTAGAATATTCCATTAGGCATTAACACAGTGCTAGCTAATACCACAAGCATCACAAGCTCTTAAACCGTTGTGTTATAAGAATCCAGCTGTACATCACGACTGCTTTGCAGCGAACTGCCTCTCGACCTCGTCCGCGAAATCGCCGAGGGTATCGAACCGCCACTCGAATGCCGTTTTGTCCTTCAGCTCGCCATACTCCCCACCGAGGCCGCCGCGCCCATCCCTGTCGCCGCCCCGCGAGATCCACACGCTCCGCAGGCCGAGCTCCTTAGCGGGGACGTGGTCGGCGCGCAGGCTGCGCGCCACGTGCAGCAGGTCGCCCCTGTCCTTGTCTATCCCCAAGTCGCGCCGCGCGTGCCCGAATAGGTATTCGAAGATCTCGCGCGCCGGCTTGTAGCTGCCGGCGTCCTGTGCCGTGTAGACGGCGGCGAACTCGACGGGCGCCAGCTGTTTCGTTACGGTCGCCCGGATATTGACGTTGTCCACGTTGGACAGGATGATCAGCTTGTAGCGCCGCGCCAGCTTCTGCAGCGCCGGCACCGTGTCCGCGAAGGGCCGCCACGTCCCCGGCGAGTTGCCGAACGGCTCCGCCAAGCTGTCCGGCAGCGGCAGGCCGAGCTCCGCGGCGAACTTGGTCAGGGCCTCCGCGAGCAGCTCGTTGTAGGGCAGCGTGGGATGCGTGCGCTGGAGGTCCTGTTCTATTGCGTCAAGGCGGGACAGGGCTTCCGTCGGCGGGTCCGTGTTGAGCGGATGCTCCGGGGGCAGCTGCGTCGTCAGCCGGCGCAGCGTCGAGAGGATGCCCGTTTCCCAATCTATGAGTGTGCCGTAGACATCGAAGCTGCCATTCTCTTTTAGCTGATCCGCGTGGAAGAGGTTGAATTATCGCGATGGGAGTGCACCTACCTTAGGGCTTTGAAGGTAGTGAGGTCGGGATACCCATTGCCGGATGACATTTTAGAATAAGTATATGAGTGCTACGAGTAAGGACTGAGATTATTCCGGCATTCAACTAAAGCTTACTTTTGCAAATGCTGGAGATGGCCTCCTGACCTGAAGAATCGACGAGGTCTTATGGTTGTGACAATTTCCCAATACCATAAGGCGAACCATCGCTTACTCTCTTGTGCCTACCTTTCCCCCATACCGCTCATTCCGCAATTCATATACGGTGCTGACATCATATGTCAAACCCCTCACATCCCCAATAGTTACCCCAATGTAAATCTGGATCTCCGGCAATAGAAGCGGGGCAAGTAACCGGTCTGTTACGTCTATCTTTAGGTAATTTCAACCATAGCTCCTAATTATCTATAGTGTCTCATTGCTTAGCACCTGGTAGTTTCAAAGCCTAAATCGCAACCGTGTGTATCGCAGTTAAGAATTGACCATATATAACGCTATTGCTAGCCACGCAATAGCGGCGTCGCTTTTGCGACACTGTGAATAATAAATATGACACCGACCGATGTCGTATTTGTCGGTTATTATACTAATTAATGCTAAACCGGAAAGATTTACCGCCTTCTTGGTTTACGTTATCCGTATGTATAATGATATTGTTTATTTTCATAGACTTTCATGAAAATATTTTGCCAGCTATTAAACATATCCGCTTCGGATCGCGTATATCGGCATGGATGGGAACAGCTTCAGGCCAGAGCGACTGTGAATGGAGCCAACCAGACAGTGCCCTTTCTCCCTACTGAGAGCACAAGAAACACAGGCAGCACCTCGTTACTCTGCGACTTGCTTGCTACTTACTATTAGTTTGGATAGAAGCTGACAGAAGCAGCAGGTTCTTGGTGTATACGCGTTTGAAAGGTAGACCTCCGCGAACGCTCATCGTGTGCCGTCCATGGATCAACACAACAATGCTTACCCTACGTGGCATACGCTTAAGCAAAACCGTCCTCACTTCCATGTTGGACCAATCCATCCGGTTGCTTAGTATTCAGACTATGGAACCATCAGCTAAAGGAGCCCAGCTCGATAAACGTTTCGCGCATGCTGCCAACAAGTAGAAGTTGTACATCACCGCAATGCAAATCGACTCGATATATCCCATGAGAGAATGGATATATTACGGAGAAGCCCTCGATTCTTGTTACCTTACTGTGCTCCTTCCCATTTCCATCTCAGTCAAGACGGTAAGTCACAGACTGCTACCATCTCGAAATGTGGATGGGCCTCACGACCAACTCTCCACCCAACTGTTTCGTTGGAAAACTGAACATTCTAGAACAGTATTACCACTGACAGGTGTTGAGCGTTAGATATCCAAGTCCTAGTTGCTGAGAGAGGCTGCTGTCCAAAGGCGCACTCGAGCGTGGCTACGCGGGCCTCCTTTTCGTGGCCGTCAAAGAACGCGGGCGTGGTATCTGCGATGATGCGCAAACGGATGAGTCTAATAGCATCATCAGTTGACAAGGACACCTCTGCCTTGACTGAGCTATTAACTAAGTCTCATCCATCATGATATCATCGACATGGAGGATCTTGAACGAGCCCTTAAGCTTGTGGAAATCAATGTATGCCCAATGATCCCGATACAGGACAGCTCCAGCTCGACCGCTGTCAACCATCCGCGAGCCATCCGCGTGGAAAGTTCTCTGGCTCCTGGGACCTAAGATGGGACCTAAGATGCGAAATGCACACCTTGTGCGACAGTCGCGGTGTGCAGCTTAAGTCGGTTTAGGCCAAGATTCCACATGGTGTTATCAAAATTATGGTTCCATTTCCACCGGGGCACGAGGCCTTGCAGTTGGGAAGAAGACCCTTTTCAGTCCGATCGGGTGAATTGTCTTTGTGTGTTCGACAGGGCGGGCAGGGGTATTCGATGCTCCAGAATTGCCGAGACGTAATGCTAGCCATGTACGGCCACCCGCCTTCGGTAGAATTCAATCGGGGCCAAGACGGGAACGTGGCCACCTGGGCATGCGTCGATGAAGGCAATATACCACCAACGGCCATTAGGCGAATCAATGAGAGCGCCTTGATGAGGTGGCCAAGACTCAGGAACAGGCGAACCCATCGCGGCAGCATCCTGACGACACTCGTAAGATCGAAAGGGGCCTGTTGTGGGCTTGGGCACTCTTTGTTCGTCGCCAGGCTTGGAGATCCAGATATCTTAAATACCGCCAATAATATATATGCAGACAACTCCGACCACGTCAGAGGTGTTGTATACTGCCTCTGTTGCTTTAATACCGCCATGTCATGACAATCATACTGATCGACTAACTTTGCTTTGGACTTCCGAGCAGCCGTCCGGCGAGAGTTGCGCGACGCAAACGGTCTGGGAACCAAGCTTGATACACGGTGTCGTCTTCGTCAACGCGGACCCGCATCGTAATATTGGCAATCATGGGGAGTACTTGGGGCCCAAGGATCCATGACATTATCTGCTGTGTGGTTGAAGTCCTCCCAGTTCCAATAATCAGGCCATACCAGTCGGAACGCTTGTTGCTCTTGCGATAGCCCAGAGCAGATGCCCAGATGCCCTATACGTACATGTCGGGGAGATCCAGAATGCCTGAGCCTAGACTTCGCGAGGCACTCGGGACCCAAATCGAGAAGTGGAAGTCATATCAGCTCAGCGACGGCTAACGCCTCGGTTAGTGGCCGAAACCACTCCGACCAGAGTCGCGGAGGACCCCTGGCTCCGATCGGTCAGGGAATACCCTGCATCGCTTTGTTTCACTCCCTCTGTCTTGCAGTCAGATCTACATACGGTAATCTTGTTGGCGTGCGCATGCGGCAGACTACGGGGTAGCACTGCCACGCTCGTAGGCTGGCTTACTTATTCAAGCGGGAGATTAGGGTTCTACTACTGCAGCGCACAATGATGGAACTACCACTTTGTTGAATTAGCAGCCCCTTTCAGCTGTATGCACCAGCCGTTGCGCCGGTTGACGAAGGAACACTTGCCCAAGGCCAACCCAAATTCACAGCCAATCTCAACTACGCGGCTTCTTCGAGCCTTTGCTCTCATCTAAAAGTCGACGACGATGCCTGTATATCGTATCAACGAAAGGAGTGCAACCACTACAACCGCCGAGAGCAATCCCACCTCAAGCGCGAATTTCTGGTTTAGATGGCCTAGTGACTCCGGCTCGAGACCCGGCTCCAGACCTGCCTCGGGGTTCCTATAACAATCTTAAGTGCGAGGATCGGAAGATGTAGAGGGTTAGCTGGAAGCACCACAAACAACCTTCCGAGCAACTTAGCACTTCTTAGCACACATAAAAGTTAGGTAGGAATGAGATTTCACTGCATGTTCTGCCAGTACTTTGCTAGCGAATCCAGGCTACTTTCAACGTAAAGGATAAACCCATGAATAATAATGTAGTTTTTGCAGCATATCCTCTGGGAACGAGGAATGAAAACGATGCGAGTGTGTCATGCGGAATGTGACGAAGTTGAGCGATGGATTCAGAGCTGTCCAATGATCATGGCATCCAAGCAATGTTCTGGAATACATTCTCAGTCCCGCATTATTCGAGGCGGTAAAGCAGCGTTCCGAAGCCAAATTGGTCATATGCACCGCTCGTCGATCCGTAATCTGAGCCTCCGCCTTCAGCCCCGTTACCGTCTTCGACAACTACATCACGGTATGCAGCAGTCCAAGAAGCATTCAGGCCTTTGATCACGCCGTAGTGAGCGTAGAGTAGCTCGCCGATGGGACGAATTAAGCCGCGGCCGGTATCTGAAATCGCAGTCTGGTTGACCCCATCTGAGTTGTCGTACGAAGCGAACGGGACTTCGTGGCCAGTATTGTATTTGGACATATATTCTGAACTGTATTATGCATCGAGATTAATATTGATCAGACGAGACGGAAGGGTTAGCCTTAGGGCCTTCACTGGCGCCATGCTGCTGGCGTCGAGTCTGTGAATTGACTTACCCGGCTAAAATGAGATTGTCACTAGCAGCAAAGAGGTCCTCGCCCTGATTATAGCTTTGTTGTGCTAAAACACCGAGCAGCGTGAAATCCAACAATGTGTGGTCCTGGTCGCGTCCGGCCTCTTGGCCCTGGCCGAGCTTCTTGCCGCCTTCCTCTTCGTGAAGGAACCAGATCGCGTTCGTGACCGCACCGTTACCAGCACCGTTGTAGAAGTAATCGATGGCTTCGTCGACCATACTCTGATTATCGGCTAGGACACCAATTGCGTGCATACTGCACATATTGCACAGATCCCAGTTGGCCCAGTAGTGGTCGATTTCCGCCCCGTTATGCTCGACCAAAAAGCGATGGTTCATCAGGTAGAATACAGATGTCAACATCTCAGCGAGATCTGGAAGTCCCGTCCAGTTCTCATATGTTCTCAGTATCTCGCCTACGTTCGCGAGCTGGTAACCATAGAGACCAGCTGCGAGGAACTTGTCGCTTGAGCCACTGATGGAAGCCAGCGTAGAGGACCAGCTGTCGAGCGTGCCCGCAGCGGCATCAGCGTAGGTTTCATCGCCAGTAACCTTCCAGTAGATAGCATTAGCGTACGCCGAGGCGACGTCGCGAAACAAGGCCGCATAGTTCTCTGTGCAGTCGACGTCCCAGCCTGTACCGCGGCACAGGACTTCCTGAGGGCTTGCGGTGTATTCGGGGTTAGCATGGCTGGCAAGCTTCTTCCATCCGGTAAGCCATGGGTCGGACTCCGTTTCGACCAGACGCTTAATCCGCGCGAAGTCTGCTTCGGTGTGTAAAAGACCTGGATGCTGAAAGGCTGCACCTAGAGCAAATGCACTCGAACAGCAGAGAACGCCAGAGAGGAAACCCATCTTTGTCGTTGGATTTCAGCTAGAGTTCTAATTCGCAGCTTGCTTGTCTGTATAGCCAATGAATTTCTGTGAAGCGAAAGTGTCACGGAAAAGGGCCCCCCTGTAGAGCCCATTAGAGCTTCAGGGATCATTCGGGACAACGTTGATCCTTTCCGAAGCCCTACCTCAGTAGATCACCCACAACTAGTGGAATCACCGTTTTCTAGCTTCCTAGATTCATCAATATCAAGATATCTCCTCAAGAGCTGTGCAGCTGCTCCCTAGTAAGTGTGACAGAAAGAGCCTACTTTATATAATTAGCTTTACAACGCAGTCCATCTCCTATTCATAATTCATACGCAAGACGACTCGCGACTCGCAGTGTTGAGAGCAGTGCAATCCACTCCACCCACCGCTCAGGTTGATGGATTGCAAGGGGTCGTAAGTGGACGGTCATCCGGTAGATATTATGGACGTCCAGATGTACATCGAATTCCTAATAGAATACGTATAATTATATGTCCCCTTTCGACGGGGCATGACAACCCCTATCGTATTAATGCCTTCTCGATCCCATACTAAGCCTTGTTTTAGGTTTATATGTTAGGACATGTGTGGTGGCTAAAGGAATTGTTGGTGGGGGGGGGGGCGCGTCAGCCCCATCTATTTGTATCTAAGCAGCTAGACCTTCGCACTCCCACACCTTTCCCACCTACAGGAACCAACGAGCAATCAGCAACAGAAACAATTAACACCGTATCTCCACATTATATTAAGTATTTCGGATAACAGTGGGACCGTGGAAAACAGAGATAAATCATACTTATGCATAATAGACGCACCAAATCTATCGTAAAAAATCGGAAATAAGTTTAATGAATGAGTCTTATCACGATTGCGTGGCCACCTGGGTGGACAGGCAGTATGGAGTTGCTCTCAACTCTGCTCGCGGGCAGTCACGCCGGAGCCCGAGTCGACATGGCCCGAGCCGTAACATCTATATCACGATCGACGGTCGGAAGGGTGGGGCGACAGCGGGAATGCACGGCAGGACTTAACCCCCTTAAGGTTTCCGTTGTGACCAAATAGTCCCAAACGTTTTGCTGTGCTTCCATCTCATTTCGGATTACCTGAGTCCGAAGGCACTGGTCTCTCAGGACAGTCATTTGGCATATTTCTGTATTCCGTCGTAAGCCAGCAATAAATCAATTGTTGGGCATGTCGACGACCTCGAGGACCAAGCTCAATAGATACAAACCTGATGCACGCAAACGGAGGATGGTGGGAGCGCATTGGAGACTATGGAATTAGGAAATGGGGTCGTTTCAAGACTCAGGAATTGCGCCTCAAATGGGGAGCGGTGCTTGAAGTCGTGGCGGGAACCCCGCAAAAGCCACATGATCATGCACGACAGGGTGACGTTCTAGGCAGAATCCTGGAGCAGCGGTGATGAAAGGACTGGGGTACGTAGTAGTATCGGTGGAGATGGCGCTGGACTTCCTTCTCCCTGTCTCTCTCGGCCCCATAAGCGTCTATTCCGGGCTATGTCTAGAATTCTGTTCCGTAGCCACGCGTTCAACGACGCAACCTGTCAACTAGCCAGGTATGCTAGACTATATTCCGATCAAAAGGTGGACTTTCTCTATATGGTATACTCTAAGCACCCCTGGTTAGCTGACAATAGGATGTGGTTTGTGTTAGTAGGCATTATCCGCAACTTACTTTACAGCGATGCTCGGTTTACTAATTCAGCACTGGCGTATATAGAGCTAATGAAATTGCATGTGGGTGGTCAAGTTAGTACGCAAATGATTGGATAAGATGCCTCGGAGCAAATAATGCCCCTCGTCTCCGCTTGGTTTTAAATACTCCCACAGCTGTCATTGCAAGCAATTCAAGTAAACTTCAGTTGAAATATCTACAACGATTCTAAACACCATATCTCGCCTACCGTATGCAATGCCATCGTTCTTATAGTCTGGTCTCGTACTTTAATTAAACCATCGAAAGAACAATTGTCCGACTCGAGATCTATTTAGCCCCTGTCTCAAAATAAGATGTAATAGAGAAGAGTTTGGTTCGAGATACGGCAAAATGCTTGTTGCCTCAGGCAGCAAGACTCAAGCTAGCTAAACAAACTTTGGCCTGATAACCCTCGGCCTTATGGCATGTGCCCACCACCTTTGTCCAGTTCTAGATTGGAGACATTACAGAACGTACGTATTGCAGGGCGGAGTCGCACTGTTACTGTCGGGTCACATAGAGCGAATAGAGCGTTTGCTTCCGTTGCATCTGATTGGCAGCCACGTTGCTGGCAGCCCATGACTCTTTCCACAGAACCCCACGAGAGACACCATACGTAACGGAATAGAGACTCCGTATCGAACGCCTACCCCTGATCTGATCCACAAAGGCCGCGTCTCCATTGCTAACTTAAACGTTGCCTGTGCGTTTAAGGATGGACAACTGGTGGCGCCCAGATCCACCAGGGACTATTAACCCAGCGAAGCTCTCCATGGGAGCCGGAGCAGCGCCTAACGGTTTTGGAGCCTTTGACACTATACCTGCGCCTACTCTCTCCGACGCGCAGACCGCTCCTGAAGCTCCGACCCCGCCAATGCCTCGTTTAATTGTTTTCCCTCTGCCCCGGATATCTTCCGACTGGGATCCTGAAAGTGATATTGTCGTGCGTGGAATCTTGAGACATGAGGATATTCGGAAGGAGTTTGAGGACTTTCATGTCGCGGAACGGCGCCCGGTCACTGCAATGGGGAGACGCACGTCGTATCGTGGCTATTTTCGGAGCCAGTGTGGGGGTGGGTTGAGGATATATGTTCCCGTTGATCTGGGAGCAGGTCCCGATGCTACAGTCGTGATAGATAAGGCTGCGGCGTCGATATATGATGCTTACCTCCTCCGGGCCGATATCACAAAGAACGTCAACGTCTTCTGGAGGCATCAAGTAGGTTAACGTTCATGCACATGTACCGACGAAGCGCAACCACTAAAAAGCTCCCCTTCATTAGATAGTGTTCAACCCAGAGTCCGAAACGTACACTCTCTGGACCCGAGAAGGTCGCGTGGGGCTCCAAGGCATAAGCAGGCAGATCATGGAGTCAACCGATCTGAAGTTCGTCGCTGCCAAATTCCGCAAGATATTTCGCGACAAGACGGGCCTGGCCTGGAACCGGAGGTACGAATCCTCCTTATCAAGGGACGGGAGCTTTATGTTCGTTGAGCTAGACTACCGCGGGGCCGTCACACGCCCCAAGGAACTCCCAAACTACACATTGGTAGACCCCACGATCAATGAGGAAGTGAGGGATCTGATGGAGGTTATGCTCTACGGCGGTCCTGTGCGGAAACGTAACGGTAGCGAGAACCCGGGCACGTCGAGGCCCTGGTCGGCATTTAGCGCTCCGTACGAGCAGCTCGGTCCCTGGACTATCTTCTCTGCATTCAAGACTCTTGAACGTATCAGGAAACACCTCGAGTCCGGGCGCCCCATCCACTGGAAGACCATCCTGAGGGCGTCGTCGCGGTACCGCAGCCAGATCCCTTTCTGCGCGGAGTACGACCGCGTTCCCGTGATATCGAGTTACCACGCCATCTTCCTCGAACTCAAGTTCCTGCACTCACTATGGCCGCGGCAGGAGATAGCCAGCATGTTAACCGAGATCCACTGCCGGGGTTCCCAACAGTTTAACTCGTATAAGACCCTCGCTCAGCCGCTGTACCAGGCCTACAGCTCTCTGCGGCATGGTTTCCGCCGCCTGACGGATACCTCGACGCTTGAGTTCGGGGAACTTAAGAAATACCTAGAAAATTCCTGCCACCACAACCACTATCTGACCTGGGAGCTCCAGGACATCTACCGGGTTTTCGTTAAGGCTAATCTACTGAACCCTTACCGCGACTGGATCGAGGCTAAGCAGGGCTACAACGTCTGTGGCGAACGGAGGCTCCTACTATGGCACGGTACGCCGCTCGACTCACTGCTGGGAATCCTCGACCTAGGGCTACAGATCCGCAGGCGGGGGGCTAGCTGGACGGGAACTATGTTCGGCAACGGCATCTACCTCGCTGACGCGTCGAGCAAGTCGGCGGGCTTCTGCAAGCATCGGCTGTGGGATGGGGAGGCCGTCCTGCTCCTGTGCGAGGCCGATGTCGGCGCACAGCGGATCCGGAGTCCTAGCAGCATCAGCAACGGACACGATGTCATCGAAAAGTCGGGCGGGCGCTATAGATGTATTGAAGGGCTTGGAAGGGTTGGGCCCGTGAAGTGGAAGGAAGTTGGATGGGAGATGGGGGGACTGCCCTGCACGGGCAAGGGGACGGTTTCGATGGTATGTACAACCCCTTTTCCACATTTTTGGTTATGATTTGAGTTTTGACGAGATTTCGGATTAATTCGTGCGTGATATCGCAGCCCGATACAACGATTCCATACAGTGACACTTATTCAGGGGGTGGTTTGGGATTCAATGAATATGTTATTTATGATGCTTCGCATGTGCTCATACGCTATCTAATTCGGGTGAAGGTTAAGGATAACTAGGAATTGGGTTTAATATACGGTAGGGATCAGGTTCTACAGGATTATGGCATGGGGCGAATATCATTATTTAATTCTATTAAAGCTAGACTGTAAAGAACTGAAAGGCGATGGGAAGGCCCTGGCCATGGCGCAATGCCTTGTTAAAATATCCTATTTTTTTTTCATTCTGGAAATCTCGCCTTAATGTTTTATATGGCTTTCCATTTTGGTCATGCGGCAGAATGGATTATAAAGTGATCCACGCCTTGCAGGGACATCCGGGCCCGGAACAAGCATCTGAGGAACCTCCGGACACTGCTTTCGTAGAATAACGGCAATGAGAAAGGCCGTGGTAGGAGAAAGGGTAAAGATAATTCTCTTCTTTCACAAAAACATTGCCACTAATTATCCAACAGGTTGTCAGGGTATTTGTTTGTTTGTTTGTAGTATTTAACGCCAGGGGGAAAGCCGCGTAGCGGCTTGTCCCAGAGCCTCCCCTAGGGCATATGGGCGTGCTAAGCTGGGTGAAGCTATCTAACTAACTTACTTATCTACTAGTGTGGACCCATTTAGCTGTTCTTGTCCGTGGACGCGTCGCCGTTTCCAGCGTCTCAAGCTGTATCCTCCCTCCTCCGTGCGAGGGCAGTACCCAGCGTCTTTCTTTTCCCCCGGTATGGGTTCTTGGGGCCGAAACCCAGGTCGCAGGCCGTAGCGGCCTTTCGAGACGTCGGCTGTACGCCGTGAACCACGCGTCTAGAGGTTGTCAGGGTAAATCGAAGCACGGGGTGAAAGGCAGGAAACTAACTGTTAGATAGCAATAAAGGTAACCATTAAAGCCTGTCCTTTCCTATATATCTGGGGGGAGAAACTCCCATATATAGCCGTAGGACCCTTATCCAAAAAGTCCCACCGTGTCCCGACCCCAGCACGTGACAGACTGCTCCTCCTTCTTATAGTCCTATCCTCAGAACCACCCAAAGGGCCCCTTCCACATACCGGCAAAGGTCAGGAGTAGGTCCATTATAAGAAATTCAAGGCGTTTTGCCGTTACATGGCTGCCGCTCTATTACGCTGCTGGGCCTATGCCGCTCGGTAACCGCGGTACGGCAGCTGGTCCTCTTCCCTTCACTAGTTAAGTCTTTATGATTATCGGGGGAAAGCACTCGGAGGAAAAATGATCTAAGAATTTATAGGCTCTTAAGGAATATAACTGTTTCCTGGCGAAGGTACCGCTACTTAGCAGCAGGGCCGTTCTATCGCTACCTCTATACGACTAGGTTTAATAGTTGGTTAACTAGCCTAGCCGTTGCAGCAGCTGTATAGCTTTTAAGACATATTAACATGCGAAAAGCTAAATAGCGGTAATCTCGCTTAGTGTGGGTGGTTTACTGTTGTATAGGGCTTCAGGGCTCCGGAGAGTATTACCGTTATTCCGTTGATCCCTGAAGCTCTAAATGGGGGCCCTTTTCCACAACACCACAGATGCCGTATAGGTCTTAGTTCCATCTCTTAAAACCAGTGACAGGACATATCTTAGAAGTTCTTGCAGAGTTGCTATGAAACTCGAAAATTTTCTGTAGTTGTAGGAATATTCTTTGTGCATCGATCGTCAGCATAAAGGGCTGGGTTGTTCCGGTACTTCGGTCTTTGATAGTCAACACGTCAAAGTTGTGGTCAGAAAATACAACAGCCTGTTTCATGAGAACAAAGAGCTGTACCAGTCTAGCGGAAATCATTGTGAAACAATGAACATATTTCAACCCCCACTTATACGTATATAACCAGCTCTCCCGGCTTGCTTCAATCTTGCCCTCCCTCCAATCCATCAGCTTAATTTCTAACGAGGAATAGTTTCACGCGACAGCCACAGGACGTCTCTACACAACTACGCCGGAGAAGGTCCCACATTCAACATAACCACAATGGAGAAAGCCAATCCCAATCACGGCCGTACTACTGCTAACCTCTTGATCTTGGCCATCCTTATGTCCCTGTCATATTTCATCGTCCTAGTCATCAAGGCTTTCTATCGGGACTTTCTTCTGAATGCGCTCTGGTTCTTGAAGATTTCCGGAACTTTTATGGCTATCTCGTTCCTGATAGTCAGACCTTTTCCACTTTTCTGGTCGCTGAGCGCTGTTGTAGGATGTTGGGCTTCTCCCAGACTCTTCGAGTTCCTTCTTGACGATTATAACAGGTACGTAATGGGCAGGAAGTTTTCGAGAATGATTCGCCGCCTCCAACCCGCCATTATCTGGTGTTTGATGCTACCTGTCAAATCGGCCCGAGGACTGATTCGGTTTCAGGCGGCGCCCGTAGCAGGGGATCCTCTGCGCGCAGCTCAGCAGCCCGCTCAACAACCTGCTGAACAGCCTGCTCAGCCCCCTCAACAGCCTCGCGAGTTGCTGAGGTTTGGCCCCTTTGGGCTCGTTCGCTACAGGTGAACCGCGATTAAACACCCGTCTTTGCCGAGCGCTTAATCAGCACCGACATACAACCTGGCCCTTGGTTGAGGGGATGGTCGTGTCGACCAAGAGCATAGCAATTCCACACAGCGTTCTTGGGCTAAGCGTATATTATCTGATTTGTGTATTTTGCTGTTTCTTGTTTCTTGTTTACAGCTCGCAATTCCGTTGGACCCCACTCTTGCATGGGTAGGATGTCAACTATCCGGAAGCAGCATCGACGTTTACTGTTTATTGTTTCTCGTCATAGATTGTAGAATCCACTAATGAAAATCGACAATCAACGTTATATTTTCCTAGATTCAATTGTCGACTCCCTTGGTATGCCACTAATGTGTATATGGGCATGGTTGTAATCAATATCAAAGCGCAAGTAGACTCTAAAAGAAATACTTCAAAGGGATGCCAATACTATCACGATGACAAAAAAACCAAAAAAAGTAAAAGTTTGATAGTCAATCTCTAACTTGCCTGCTTTGGTTACGCATGCTTGTAATACCTGTATGGAAGCTGCTGTAGGCTGCTCTATTAAATCTCATAGTTCCCCTCGGTGTTAGGCGGGTATCCGTTTGCCGTAGCTTGGGTTTCTCAATTCCAGGGATGACTATTCTCTACTGCATAGAACTCTGGCGTACGAAGTTTCGTAATCACGTGAACTTGGTACCAGTACTACCTAATATATCAACGCCTCCCCCCAAATCGCCGTCGGGGTCCACTAGATACGTAACTTACCGAAGTTATAAGCAACTTTCCCAGACCCTAAACCATCTCTGCTCTAATTTTCGACCTCGGAGTGCGCTCGTCCGCGATAATATCACCACCCCGCTCTTGTATGCGTGGACGTGGTGGAGTGTTTCAAGCCCCTGCTCCTGGGAGGCTGGCTTAGCAGTATCTCTTTGATCTCTCCGACCTATAGGCTCTATCTGTCGCCTGTCGACCCCCAGTCATTGGAGGTCGGGCCGGCTGTAGTGATCAACGATATCTAACCAACCCCCTGTCGCCACGGTCTTGGTGAGATCTAGACCTGTATGCGCGATATATATCGATTCATTCCCTCATCTTTGGAACAAACGCCAATGGCCGCGGCTGGCCCCACCAATCACAGGGGTTAAATCTCCAGCCTCCGTTTCTAGCGGCGAAGAAGTACTTGACAAGGTAGGGCAATATAGAAGGTAGCGGAGGGAATGAGTTCCCGCCTTCGTAAGTCTTGTCGGCACAGCCAAGCACACAAGGAAATATGTCGTACTTGGAAATATTAGATCCGCTTCCAAGACTTTGTAGCCGGGTAGGTAAGACTTACCAACATCCCGATATTCCCTGTCTGCTTAGCGAGCACCTCGGCCTGCTCCCAGGTTTTCTTTAAGCCAGTGCTGTCTAAGTCTTTCATCGCCAAGAGGACGTCGATCTCATCGTGCAGGTGATTGACTAGGTGGTGCGCGAACGAGTCTACGATCTCTTTCATACCTCCTGGTCCCTCCCACCGGTGATTTTCAGGTTTCATAGTCGACGCGTATACCAATAGTCTGTCCATGCCGTCATGAAATAGCTCGTGTTGGTGTCGGGGCTCAGCCATCAATCCCGGCCTGCCGCTGAACCTCTCCACCTCTGGGAATATAAACGATTCCTCGACCCAGTGGTGATGGTTCACCATCTTCACCCACGACTGGACGTAGAAAAGGAGATCTTTAACATCTTGAGCACTGTACTCCTCGTTTGTGGCGATGGGTACGTGTGGCGCCTGTTGAACAATGGCGTTCAATCCGCGGATGATGGCATTGTGGGCGTTTGTCATTTCTGATGCCGCGTAGACATATGAATGCGAATTCTAAGCAGTAGTTAGCCAGCAAACGTGGTGTAGCTTAAGCTACACGTGGTACGCACGGTCAACCGCTTTGACGGGGTCGCTATCAGGTGGAAGGGCTCATCGGCCCAAGGGGCGTCGGAAGGCTTCGTAGTCATGGTATGCTAGCCACACGACGTATGTAAACTTTCGACAGAAGGACTATGAGACGGGGTCGGATAGATGATCAATTGGTCATCAAAAGTCAACAACAACAAATTATTTAAAAAATTATAAATATTAAAAATTAAATTGGATGTTCCGTCTAATGTGGGGCTGAGCTGAATAATTCGAGACCAATGGGATTCAAACTACTCCCGGTTGATGACATGCGGGGGGAATATTTATAGTATCAAATGCTGACCGTAGCCACCGGAAGCGTCCAAGGGTCCGGCGGCGAACGCGAAGGGTCCTGGAGTGCCAACCTATGAAGCTGGAGCCCATCCGTTGTTGCATCGGTGAAGGATACCCCGAATCGGCAACAAAAGCGGCACCAGCCCGACTAGCACCGCAGTGGAGACTGCAGATACCCAGTGTTACGAGTCAGATCCCTCACAGGCTGGAGACACGGTCGGAACAGGGTCTCTGGAACTCCGAGGGTCTAGAAGGATCACGTGACGTGGATCCGGAGGGATCCATGTTTTTATATATCCGCTAGAGGGCCCCAGGGCGTCATCGGGGACCAGTTCGGAGGGAGTAGAGAAAAGTTCCGGGGGAGTAGAACGAAAGTGGCGCAGCAGCAATTTCGGGGGGAGTAGAAATCGCCAAGCCCATTTGCTGGAAAAATAATCCGGTACCTCCACTTTTATCGGTACTTAGGTACTTAAATTATAGGTATCATTACTTAGCAATTACCCAGCAAATGCTAGTATCGACAGCATATGCTGTAGATATGAGCATTTGCCCAGCATATGCTGTCGATATTAGCATTTACTGGGCAATTGCTAAGTAATTACTTAACATATATAATTAACTTTTTTTTTAAAAATAATTTTAATATTATATTCATTAATTTTTAATATGTTTTATTTATTATAAGTTAAAGGAATAAATTAAAATTTATTATGTGATTTTTAAATAATTAAAAATTTATTTTATTTTATTTGGAGTTTTTCCGAAGCCTGCGCTACCTAAGTTTAAACGAAAAGTGGCTCTACTCCCCCGGAACTTTTCTCTACTCCCTCCGTGCTAGGTAATCGGGCGTCATCAGAACAATTTTTTGTAACTACGCCAAGCATTATTTCGCTTGCTTTATGTTGACCAATCAGCTTCCTCTAATAGAAGGACTTTAGCCCTTTAGGGCTCTTATTGGAATTGTTGGTGCTGACACCCTATAGCTCTTTAAAAGATACAGTCGCTGTTCTCATTAGATTCTAAAGAGCTTTGCTATTTCTGCAGTAAACATATTGCTAGTTCTGCAGTGGTCCCACTTTTTATACCTGCACCCACCTGCTACACCGGCGCCACCTGGCACAATAATTGTATGTACCTGCAATTACAGCCCCTTAATGGTCCCAGGCATTTGAGTGCCCAACTCGGTCGTGTCTGATACGGTTGACCTAACTGACGATAATTAACTGCTCTATAGGGTTGCAAAAATGTTGCAAAGGTTTTATAATACGTTAGTTTCTGAGAAGCATTGTTGTAATATAGCTGAAGTTTATTATAAGTCTTTTTGATAAGGGCGTACCTTGATAAATTAATTGAAAATGGGTGTAATTTGCTAGTGTTTTATATGAGGGGGTCTCTGCGGGAATTCTAGCTGCGAGCTGGCAGGTGTGCCAGGTGGAAGCCAGGTGGAAGTGGGGCCACTGCAGAAATAGCAATATGTTTACTGCAGAAATAGCAAAGCTTATTCTAAATAGCTTCAGCTTGTAATACAAATTGGTTACCCAGATCACCTTGGTCATCTGCTGTTACCAAACGTGACTAGAATTCTTGTTATTGCTTACTTTCTTACAATACGATTACCTTATCAAGATTAGGCCCGATTTTAAAGTTGTAGCTGCGCCTGCGGCGCAGCCGTAGCTAAAGCTTTCGATTAAAAAAATCCTTAAAGGTTTAATATATCGATTAAACCTTTTTCAATTTTTTTTAAAAAAAAATTCTTGAAAATAAGGACGAACTGCTAAATAAAAAATCGTTAAATTATTTTACCTTATTAAATCAGGCCCCATTTTTGAGGTTAGGGTTACGCTTAGGACGTAGCCGTAGCTAAAGCCTTTGTGTGACGGCTATGGGCTTAACCAACTATTAAACCTAGTCGTACGGTTTATGTTGGCAATGATATTGTGGGAATTTAAACAATAAGGGGATAATTATATTTGGTAATAACAGATAACTGTAAGTAATCTGGGTAATTAATTATTATTGCAAGCTAGTGCTATTTAAGCTATGGAAATAATAAGCGTATATATATATTTATCTTGGTTCGATGTACTTGAACTGGCTCGATTTATTTATAGTGGTCGAGTTTTATTACGCCCGTCGAGCCCGTCGAGTTACTTCCCTAGTTCGACTGGTTCGAAACGTTAAGCCTTATTTTCTTTATTAAACTTATCGAGCCGGTTATATAAACTAAGACTTTTTATCGGAAATATTTATACATTTTCCGACCGTTTGGTAATGGACCAAATCCTTAAGTTATAATACGATTTTTTCTTTTTTAAAATCTTTGTTTTTAAAAATTAATTTGTTTATCGTATCGTTTAATAAGTAATTTTTGTTTTTTTTGTTTTATAATTTAATTATTATATTTAATCGAATTAAAAAGTAACGATTTCGTCGTAAACGTAATAACGTTTTAATTTTGTCGGAACGAATCGACCGTTTTGGTTTTAACATATTTTTTAACTTTTTTTATTTTTGTTGCAAGTTTAAAAACGAAATTTGTAAGGTTTACTTTAATTCTGAAAAATGTTTTTATTATATTAAGTATA
The DNA here is from genome assembly GCA_004155915.1 of Monosporascus sp. CRB-9-2. Classification (NCBI taxonomy): domain Eukaryota; kingdom Fungi; phylum Ascomycota; class Sordariomycetes; order Xylariales; genus Monosporascus; species Monosporascus sp. CRB-9-2. The sequence goes on along the minus strand of QJOA01000057.1, from coordinate 77,051 downwards.
TTGGTCTTTATAACCTTTTTGGTTTTTCCGAATTAAAATATTAAAAGTTAATGGATAAAGAAAACCGATTAGAACTTTAAAAACGTTTTGTCGAAAAGGAATTATTTAAGGCTTAATAATATTTTAACGAATTGTTTAATCGTTTGGCCCGGTTTCGGAATTAAAAGAAGTTGCTGCGACGGCATAGGATCGAAATATTACGTCGGGAAATTTAAGGTGCGAAAGTAATGGAAGAATTTGAATGTTTAAAACGGAAATAAAGGTAATTAAAAGCCGAAATGGCTGTATCCGCGTAAGCCATCTTTCCTGTTAATTGGTTTAATGTTGGGGGGACGGATTAGGTACCGTTAAATAACGTAAATTGAAATTTTAACCCTGGCGGTTCCGACGTTATTAATAAAAGTTTTTTAAAAGGCGTTAAACGTTCGTAAGGTTTTTTACGGGTTTCCAAATATTTTCGGAATCTGGGTAACCTTTTTACTTAACCAGGTATTAGGTAAATCCGTTTTATTTCCGTATATTTAATATTTTTTTGTTTCGTAAATTGGTACGTTTTTTATAACTTTCTTTTTATTTTGTATTAATTTTAATCGTATCTGTTATTAATTTAAGTAAGAAAATATAAAAGATTAGATAAAGTTTAATTTTCGGTGGTAGTTTTAATTCGTAATTATTTTTTAAGATTTTTTTAGTAATTTTATATAGATTAATATATTTAAAGTCGAGTTTTTTGTTAGGTTTTTTGGTTTGGATATTTTTAGTAGCTAAATAAATTATTTCCCTTTCCGAAAAGGTTAATTTTTTTAACTTTTTTTGGTTATAATATTTATTTATTTAATTACGTACGAATTTAAGTTTTGTTTTTATTTCGGTATATAATTATTTTAATTATTTTAACGTTAATTAATTTTTCGTGTAAATTTTTGTAAATTTTTAATATAAAATTAAAATTGGTAATTGCTGGCGTCGTTTTGATATTTTTATGATAATTGGTATTATAGGTTAATTATGTAACTGGTAACTTTTCGACCTAATTATTTTGTTCGTAGTTAATGTAATATTATAGGTACGTTTTTAACGTTTAATTAATTTTTTCCGTTTGTCCGTTTATTTACGGTTTAAATACGTTAAATAATTTATAATTTAGTTTAAATTAAGTTATTAATTCTTACCAAAATTTTGAAATAAAGGTTATGCTTTTGTTTAATATAATTTCCGTTAGAAGTTTATGGGTACCTAGGATATATCGAAAGAAAATGTATGTAAATTATTTTATATCGGTATTTTCGTTATAAGGTAAGAAATAAGAAAATTTCGTAAATTAATTAACGATTACGAAAATGTTATCGTAATGTATTTCTATAATTGGATTTTTTGATATAGGGAGCTTAGTAATAAAGTTAAATATAATGGAATTTTATAGTCGCTTTGCGACTGGTAATGGTTATAGCTTTCCGTAAGGCTTATATCGTCGTATTTTTGTTTTGGCGTAAATGTTGTATTATCGTATTATTTTTTATACGGTTAATTTTATTTTAAAAAAGTAATATGTCCGTTATAAATGTTTTAAGGTTTTGTAAATCTTTAGATATTTATGTAATTAATATTTATATATATTTCGTATTAAATTTTTTTAAAATTTTTTTGGTACTTAAATTTTGTTTGTTCGTTATTTTTCGGGTAGGTTATTATTATATTGCTATATGCGCTGATATATATTGGCTAAAATTTTTTTTATCGTAGTAATTTGTTATTATTTTAAATAATTTTCGGGTATTTTGTCGAAAATTGTTTATTATACCTTGACTTTAGGTTTTTTTAAGTTAGGTCGTTTATTAAGTACGTTTGTTTTGCCATTTTTTAATCCCTTACGATAAATAATGACGTAATTGAATTTAAAGAGATATTTTGCGTAACGTAATTGTTTTCTAATTAATTTTCGTATCGTAAAAAAGTGTATAATATTTTTGTAATCTGTATATATTTTAATTTAGTATATATTGCTTTTAAAATAATATCTAAATTCCTTAAAAGCGTTAACGATAATTAAAAATTCCTTGTTATATATAAGGTAATTTAATTCGGTTTTATGTAATTTGTAAAAGTAAAAAGTAATAAGGTAAAGGTTTTTTTAATCGTTTCGATATTTAATTATTGCTTTTAAGGCGTAATCCGAAACGTCGGTTTTTAACTTAATTAGTTGCTTTAGGTGGTATATAATTAATACTAATTTACTGGTTAAAACGTCCTTAATTTGCTAAAAGGTTTTCTGTTTTTTTGATATTTATTCGAATTACTTTTTTTTCTTAATAAGTTTTGTTAATAATATAATTATCCTGCTAAAGTTGTATATAAACCGTTTATAATAATTAACGAATTTAAGAAATGTTTATATCTTTTTAACGTTAATAAGTTATACCCATTTTTTAATTGCTACAAACTTTTTAAAGTTTATTTTAATATATTTAAAGATAATGATATATTTTAGGTATTTTACCTTTTATATATGGAAGGTACTTTTTTCGGCGTTAATTAAAAAATTAACATTTTATAATATTTATAAAACTTTATAGATATATTTTATATATTTTTTTTTAGTTTTCGAATAAATTAGGATATCGTTAAAATAATATATAACGAAAATGTTTAAGTATTTTCGTAATACGTAATTAATTATTCGTTAAAAAGTTACCGGTACGTTCGTAAATTTAAAAAGTATAATAAAATATTCGAAAAGTCCGTATTTAGTTTTGAAAAATATTTTTTATTCGTTACCTGGCTTAATTTATATTTGGTTATACTTTTTTTTTAAATTTAAAGATGCGAATTATTAAGTTCCGTATAAACGATTCTTTATTTCGGTAATTAATAGTAATAAGGTTTTATCCTTAATAATAATATCGTTAAATTATTTATAATTAATAACGAATCGTAATTTTTCATTTTTTTTTAATACGAAAAATATTGGATATCTTGCTAATAATTTGGAATGTCGTATATAACCTTTTTTCAGCTTGTTTTCGAGGTAATTGTATAATACTTTTAATTTTGTTTAGTTTAGGTTATAAATGGGGTAAAAAGTAATTATTTTGTTATTCTTAAAAATTATTTCGTAATTTTATTCGTTATAAGGTAACAGTTTTATTTTAAGTTTTTTTTAAAATAGTCGTTTATACCTATAATATTTTGGTAATATTTTAGTTATTTATTCTGGTAACTTTTTAAGCTTTAATAATAAGTCGTTATTTATTTACCGAAATTATGCTTTAAGGTTTATAATGATATGCCGTATTTTTTTAATATGCCCTTTACTTATTGCATATTTTGTTCTTTTAGGTAATAAAGTTTTTATTATATTTTTATACCTGCATTTATTAACCTTATTAATCGAATATTAAAATCTTTCGTCGTTTTACGTATCGGTAAAAAATGAAACAAAATTTATTTAATTAGTTTTTTAATCGATAGCTAAATTATATTGCTTTAACCATAATAATCCGAAAATTATGTCGTAATCTTTTATTAAAATAATATCGAAATTAATGGTTTATCTTTTTTTTTCGATAAAGGTTTTAAGGTAATTAATTTTATGTTTAACCTATCCTTTATTGTAATTAAATATTTAACTTTCAGCATTTTCGACCTCGTAAAAATTTTCCTTATTTCGTTATAATAATTATAACTTATTTATTACTTTTGGGGCGATATAATTTCCCTATATAGTTCCGCAATTTATTATTACGGTATACCATTTTTTTTTAATTCGTATTTATATTATAATAATTTTTTTTTACCGCTTTTATTACGTATAAAGCTTTTTTAAAATATTATTGTTTATTTTTATTTTTTTTGTCAACCTAAAGCTTTTTTATAAGTAACGTTAATTTTTTAAGTTATTTTCAAATTTAATAATTCGTTTTAAAAATTATTTATTTAATTTTTGTAACTGTTATAAATATTTATCTTATCGTTATAATATAATTTTTAAATAAGCAATTTGCTTTTAAAAAGCTTTTTTAATAATATATTTTAATTTTAAAATTTTGTTTTTATAAAAAAAAATAATTAAATTTTTTTTAAAGGTACGTTATTTTATTAGGTTTTCGGTAAACGTTAACTAAAACTATAAATCCGTAATTATTTTTTAATAATGTTTTTTTATTATCTTTTAAATTAATTTTTTTTGCGTTTAATAATTATATTAATTATAATAACAAAAAGGGTTCTTTATAAAATAACTTTTTCTTTTTGGCCAACTTTTAAACGTTATTAATTGGTTAATTTTGTTTTAGGTTATTATTTTTCGCAAATATCGGTATTATTTCTAATTTTTCGGGTTATCGTTTATTTAATCGTTAAAATTAAAACTTTATCGTTATATTCGCATAATCCGTCGTACGATATATTCCTTATAATTTTCGTATATTTCGTATTAATATCGTTTATAATTAACGGCATAAAACCTTCCGTATTAATCGGGCTTTTTTAAGTATAAGTTTTTATCTTATTTTCGGTATTCCTTAATTTAAACGTTAAATATTATTTAATTATTTCTTTTTTGTTATCGTTATAATTAAAAAGGTAAATTATATTCTTTAAATTTTTTTTATCCCTTATATTTTTAAAGTTATTTTATAAAGGTAAGTTTAATAAAAATTTTTTTTTTTAATTATTATTTAAAACAACTTTTTAATTTCCTTTAATCCTTATCGTATTTTTAGTAAAAAGTTATAATTATTTCGGATACGAATTATATTAATCGTTTTCTTATCGCTAATTTCTTTCCGGTATTAGCTTTCAGAAGCTAAAATTTATTATCGTAATTATTTTTAACTTTTATATTATTATATAATATGTTCCTATTTTCCGCAGTTATAGTAAGTAATTAAATCTTTTTTGGATTAAATAATTTTTAACTTTATAAGTTCTAAGTAAATTTTATAAAAAATTAAAAACGAATCGCGTTTTTTTCTTTAGTTGGCTTTAAGGTAACCTAATTTCGGAATAAAATATCCTTTTTTTTTAATCGTTTTTTAAACTATCGGTTATCGATTTTTACGGCTTTAACGATATATTTATTAAGGTTTATGGTCCGGTTTTCCTTAATTAATTCGTTTTTAACGTTTTTTTTTAATTTTTTATAAAACATATTAACTATAATATTATTTTCGTCGTTTCCGTATCCGGCTTTAATAGTTAAACTTTTAAATATTATAACATATTTAAACGTTAAATTTTTTTGTCGTAATTAGAAAAGTTTTTAAATTACGTTTCGTTTTTTATCCGGATTAATAAAATTATTTCGGAATTTATTTTCGAAATTAATATAATATTTAAAAAATTTTTTGGTAATCTTTTTTTTGTTGAACTTTTTAATTAGCAAATAATTTCGCATAATGGGCTTAAATTAATTTGCGGCGTTTTTAGTAAGGTAGGTTATTATAGTAAAGATTTAATCTGGCGAGTTTTTTAATTTTAGGAACCGGAGGTATGCCTTGGTTTAGATAAAAAATATCTAGACGTTTTTTTTTTATCGTAAGGTTTAGGCTTTTTAACTTTGATTTTAATAATTATTATAATTAATGCTTCGGCTTTAAGTTAATTTTTAAATTATTTAACCTTATTTTTAAATCGGGTAACTTTTTCCTAAAATTATTAAATAACGTTATCCGCGGTATTAATCGATATAATAATAGTATTAAATATTACTTAAAATTTAACGGTATTATTAAATAAAAACTTATAACGTATAACGGTTATAAGCTTAATTAATTATTAAACCTAATCGTACGGTTTATATTAATAATAATATTATAAAAATATAAATAATAAAAAGATAATTACGTTTAATAATAACAAATAACCGTAAATAATTTAAGTAACTAATTATTATTGCAAATTGGTATTATTTAAGTTATGGAAATAATAAGTATATATATATATTTATTTTGGTTCGATATATTCGAACTGGCTCGATCCATTTATAGTGGTCGAGTCTTACTGAGCCCGTCGAGCCCGTCGAGTCACTTCCCCAGCTCGACTGGCTCGAAGCGCCAAGCCCCATTTTCTCCACTAAACCCATCAAGCCGGTCACGTGAGCCAAGACCCTTTATCGGAGATATCCACACATCCTCCGACCGTCTGGCAATGGGCTAAGTCCTTGGGTCATAACACTTCGCTTTAGAAATACCTATAAAAGTTAAATATATCGATTAAACCTTGTTAAGAAAATACTTTATAAAAATAACAAAACATTAAAAATAAGGCTTAATAATTTAATGTAAAGTTTTATCTTTTTATTCGCTAGCTTATATAAATTATTAAAAGTTATTAAAATTATAATTTTATATATAATGTTTATTTTATATTATTTATTCTTTAATTATATTATAAAATTAATAATTAAAATTCAATACTTTAAATGTTAATAAAAACGGCTTATAAACTTATATACTACGTTATTATTAATTATAATAATAAAATAATGTTAAAAAAAGGTTGTATTATTCGAAAAGTATTAAAAAAACTTATATCGTTAACGTTAAATATATAATAATTAATAATATTTTTTTTATTTTTTTTTAATAATAACCTTTTAATAACTTATTAAATTTAATATCGTAATAGTTTCGTAAATGTTGTTATTTATTAGTAATAAAATTCCAAAAAAATTTATTAAATATCGATATTCGATAATAAATTTTACAACATTGATAATTTATAAAATTATAAAGTTTAAAATTAATATAAATACTTATAGCTTTAACGGCTGCTACGGAAACCGTCCGTTATTGCCGTTCCTTTAACGGCTACGATCAGTTAACTCTTTTAAGCCTGGTTGCCAAAAGTACATTATATAAATTTTCGCGGCCGTTATTTATAAAGTCTCACAATAATCGTTTCCTGACAGGGAAAGGCGTTATGACTCTTAAAGTTTAATATGGGCCGGAGTGGCGAAAAGCTACATAGCTTCGCAGCCGCTGAGATCTACCGAACGCAGCCTTAAGTCGCACCGTCTTATACCACTCCTGTACGACCTAATACCAAAAGGTGGGACATAGACATTTGCCAATCTAAACAATAGCCTTAGCCATTGCATGCCTCCCCTGCAACCGAGACCAAGCAGTGCTGTCCTGCAACTCCTCCTCCGTAGATGTCGTGCTTTGCCAGCTAGTCTGTGCGTGGGCCTTGCAGGAGATGACGCGACTCGGATGGAAAACGTTCAGGATCGCCATGACGACAAACATCAGCATGGCATCAAAGATGTACAGCCAATACTCCGTCCCTTGGAGGCTGCCATTATAACCCTGAAGGTATTCGATCACTCTGAAAATCGACCGCACGAGAATGAGGCCCGATACCGCGTACAGCACCCATAGGTACCGCTGCCAGGGGATGTTGTAGCTGTGGGAAGGGCGAACCGGATTGGCGAGCATACGCTTGTGGAACACAGCGGCCACAGCCATGAAGAGGCTGAAGGCCGTAAGTTGCACGAACAGGCCGCCAATTATCACATTCTGGCCGTTTTGAAAGCCCTGAGCGGACTTGGCAATGGCTAGCATTGCGCCGCCGCCGCCCTGCATGAAGAAGGAGATGACGTCGGCTGTAACGAATATTTTGGTCAGCCATTTCAAAGGCACAACCGAATAGTGCGCAGCGTTGACCAAGTGGATCAGCCGACCCAAAACCATATAGATCGAAGCGGCGAATAAGGCCGGAGCGACGAGGATCAAGAGTGATTGAATTGTATAGGGCATCACAGTCCAGTTGGGCGTCTCCAGCGACGACCAGATACGGCCCCCGTACCCGACAGACTGGCATATCCCACCGACAGCGAAGGGGATAAAGTACCACGTTTTCTTTACGGCTAACTGGTACGAGTGTAAGATGGTACTGGCCGAGAATAGAGAGACGAATATCGCCGCTGCTGTCTTTGAGGGATCGTAATGATAGAGGACGAATCCAGGGTCGTAGCCTGCGTCAGCCTGGCCTGCGTCCGCCATCGCGATAATTTAGTGACCGAGTGGTGTATCAATCTGTCCCGGTGGGTTTGCTGGTCGCATCTGCTGCGGTTGTATGCTTTTAGATAAATGTCATAGTAGACTCCTCGACGGGATAGTTTTCGCATAAGACAGTTGGGTGATATTATATATGATCAAGTATAGTGAGAACCCAATTAAACGCCAGGTGAGGGCTGGCCCCTTTTTCTACTATAAACAGTTCCATTATCTTAGCTGCATCTTGACGCACATTGAGAGCGTCTTACTCCATCCGCCCTTTGACTCTCTTTTAGATCTTACGAAATAGTAAGTGTACGGGTTTTCAAAGTGGTCGATGAGGCTGAGCTCAAACGCAGAGGAAGCCGAGAAGAGAAGTTGTAGGCCTATGTTCGGATATACTCGTACTCGGGTATCGACCAATCACAGAATAGTCTATCCGAAAAGCGCGCGGTCCTTAACGGTGGTTCTTGCGGGGGGGCGGGGGTGCTATAGTCTCTGCCCTAAACTAGAGTGGGTTATGCCGATGGCAGTGAAGTCCGCTCTGAGCCACAAGTCAGGTACGCGGCTTCTCCGCCAATAGTTTTGTCGCCAAAGCTCTTTGAACTCGAACCCGAGATTTGCGATGAACTCGAGTGGCAGACATAGATGTTCGGCTACTTAAATTCGGAACCTACTCATTCGCTCGTGGGAAATCCGAACGTCTGTGGCAAAGGACAATCCATTGAAGGTTCCGAGACTTGTTTGAGATTCATATTGCCCGTCGGAGCACAAATCAGATCATCACCTTCTCAGGGGTCTCGGGACGCGTATCCGACTCATATCCACCACATCCCATCCCTCGCGAACTTTCCGAGCGTCTTCTCGGGTTTTTCCCGAGTTTACTAAGTAATCCGCACACGCAAGTGCGCAACTACGCATGCAAACACGACGTCAGCCGTGAGCCTCAATAAGCCTTCTATAGGACTAGAGGTACGTTCGGCATGAAGGACGCAGCCAGGCCAAGCAGGAGATCTCACGCCAAGAGTCGCCTGGGCTGCAAAACCTGCAAGTCGAGAAAGATTAAGGCAAGTAGTTTTAGACTGTAACCGCCCATCTTCCTCTTCCCTTCGCTTCTCTCTTTCTCGTTTCCCTTCTTTGTTTAGTTCCCCGAGTCATCACTTTGTCCGTCTCCTCTCCAATATTATATGAGGCTAGTTAGCAGCCACGTCAAACAACAAAGTTAATCGAGGCCCGACACTACGTTCAGTCATGGAGGGCCGTTTTAACCCGCGAGTTACTTGTAGTGCGATGAACAAAAACCACAATGCAGGAACTGTGTCAAGCACAGTGTGGTCTGTGATTTCCAGTCCATGGTGGCGGCGAGACCCTTCTCGCCTCCCCATCCGCAGTCTGCGCCGCCGCCGCACGACCTGAATCTCGCCGATCTGGAGCTGCTGCACAACTTCGCCACGGCAACGTACGCGACGCTGTCGGAGAACCATGTACTGCGCGAGTTCTACCGCAACACGTCGGTACAGCTGGGCCTGGGCTGCGGCTACATCATGCGCGCGGTGCTAGCCGTTTCGGGCCTGCACCTGGCCCACTACCGTCCCCAGAAGAGGGACTACTACCAGGCTCTCGCCATCACGCACCATCGTATCGCAAGTAGGGACGCCATGAGCTTAATGAACGAGGTGACGCCCGAAACGGCACATTCGCTGTTTCTGTTCTCGGTACTGACCATTTACTTTGGTGCGTGTGTCCGACTGTTGCTGAATGACTATCTCGCGACATTGATTTATGTATTCCTACACCACTTTGCGTACTTTAAATCTCTAATTTATTTGATGCCTTCCCACTGTCGCGTATTGCCTTTGCCTACTGTCTCTCCTTTCCACATACCCGTAAGCTGACAGGCAACACCCCCTAGCCCTCGCCAGCCCTCGAAAGGAAGACCGCTTCCTCCTAGTCGGAGAGTCCGGCTTCCCGGACTGGATGTTCCTCCTTCAAGGAACACGGACCTTCATCCAAGTATCAGGCGTGCCGACCGAAGGGCCTCTGACTCCTGTCTTTAGCAACGGGACCGAACGTTGGCAGGCACGAGAGTATGCCGCCAACGAAGACCCTGTATCCTTGCCTGGAACATCAGCGGTGCCCTCGGCGGCCGAGCAGCAACTGGAGTCGCTTAGAGACTTCATATCTCTGCGGGAGCCTGACGCGAAGTTACGACAAGTCTATTTGAAAGCTATTGCGGAGCTGAACAAGAGTTTTTCCTTTTTTGATCATGCTTCGGGTTCAGGAATTAAGCCGCTCCACAAGACGGATTTGACAGATGCGTTCGTTTGGATTTTTAGTATGTGTACCGCACCGCTTCCCCATCTCCATTCGACTCCCTTTGCCTTTCGTTCATCTCCCCAAATACATCACGCGCCCTTCCTACCTCCCAATTACACCCCCTTATACTTAACGTCCCCAAACTAACGGCCCACTTCAATATAAGTGGTGTCAGAAGATTTCCTGCCCTTACTCCGCTTACCGACGCAAGGGGCCGTGGTGATCTTTGCGCATTTTTGCGTACTGTTGAAACGGTTAGAGGGCCAGTGGTGGATGCAGGGGTGGGCAGATCATATCATCGAGCGGTCGTGGAGCGTGTTAGATGAGGAGCATCGGCTGTTGATTCGCTGGCCGATTGAGGAGATAGGGTGGATTGCCCCAGCCGCAGGTACATAAGGAGCGGTGTTACGGGGAGGCGAACAGAATTAGGCTAGGAGAGCCGGCGTCATACAACGGTAGGCACCACCCTTTAGTTGAGCCGCGTTCCGCTAAAAGGCTTCACATATAGAACCCAGGCACCAGCCGACAAGCGACTGTTACACCAAATATGACAGGCGAGCAATTATAAAAAATCATAGAATCGGAAGAGAGAGTCGGGCTATAACCCGGAATTACAACTTAAAGGGGTGTTCGGGGTATCCAATTTGGTGGTCAGGGGTCACGGGGGTGGGAGGAAAAGATCTCGACGCTTAAATGCGCGATGCTTGAGAATTGCAACCTGTATTACTAGGAATTTCTTTAAAGAAGTTGATGTCAGATGGCGATGATCCCAATGGTATTTGTAATGGCTTCACGTTCATTTCAACGTACCAATCTAGAATGTGTACTAAGCAGTCTCGAGCTTGACAAAGCATTGGTGCGGCGGCCTGAGCAACTCTTCTTTTACTTGGAAGCTATTAAGCTCAGGCGGAACAGGGAGGAACTTGAAACTCATAACGGTGAGAGCAATCATGATTCGCAGCTCCATCATTGCTAACCGTCGCCCTGTATGACAGTCAACATAAATCCATATGTAAGAGGGTTCGGACTGCATTACCAAAACATCCCCTCGTCCCGCCCCCGAAGGAGTTCTGTGGTAACGAGCCGGAGTCGAAGATATTGTTCCCCATCTCATCAATCTTGAGCCACCGTTCGGGTACGAACTTGTCGAGGTCCTGAGCGCTTGGCTGATGAACCCAATCCTTACCGCCACTCTTCTCCAATGCCGCGCGACTCGACGCACTCCTGCATTCCTCGGCGACGGGGACCGGCTGCCAGCGCACCGCTGCAAGCCCGGCGATCTCGGTGCCTGCCGGGATCTTGTGGCCTAGAATTTCCGTGTCCGTCGTTGCGACGCGCATGAGGCGGGCTGCTGTGCCCGCACATCGAAGGGTTTCCTCGATGGTGGCGTTGAGATATGGTATGTCCTTGGTGGTGAGAACTTCTACACTTGGGATTGATGAGCTACCGAAAGCTGCCCTCAGAGCTTCCCGTAGCTTGTTTTGCGCTTGTTGGTTGTTGGTCATGAACTTGACCCACCACTGTAGCGTCGTGGAAGTAGTATCATGGCCCTAGTCGACATGGTCAGTAGGTTGCTGAGCTAATTTAGGACCAGTCGACCTACAGCATAGATGAAAAGTAGAAGTTCATCCCTCAGGCTTGCGTCCTTTGTTGGATCTGGCACTGGCCTTCCCGCCTTTTGAGCAGCCAGCATATTGCGCCTCAGGACAAGATCCATAGCGCATGTATCATGCTCTTCGCCGGAGCCTGAGCCGTCTAGTACACGTTGGAAGCGAGCTGAAGCGTCGCGTAGGATGCGGTCGATCTCCCGGTCTTTCATCTCCATGTACTTGCGGTATGTCGAGTTTCTCTTCAGACGCCACCGGCTGAAGGCCGGCCAGAGAGCGCCTCGCCTTGCAGTTCCAGGAGTCAGCAGATGTCCATCACGAATTTTAGATTAAGGGGAGATACAGCCATAGGTATATGTACCAAGCGGCGCGGGTGTCAGACAGTATTGGCCACAAGGTGAGAATAGAGGAAGCTTTGGAACGTCTGAGAGTACTTGCCATGTATTAGATAGGTGATTGATGTATTGTGTTGTGGCGTGCATGTCCAAGCCCTTGGTCTGAATCTCTCTCCCGGTCTGGACCATTTGGATCTGCGCATTGACAAGTTGCAGGTGATCGCCAAACGTAGCCGTCCAGATGGCATCAAGAGCCGCGAACGAGAAGTCTTCCTTAACGTCGACCGGAGACCCGTTCGCTTTTGCGCACCTGGCTGCCCAAAGGCTCGTAAGGTCGACGGCCGCTGCGTAGATATTCTTGGCCACGACACGTCGGAGGAAGTCCGGATGCATGGTGTCCTGCCAGGTTCGTCTCTGGGTCTTCCATTCTTCCGTTGTCGGCTTCGCTATGGTCGAGTTTGGAATGAACGTCTGCCAGACTCCGGGCATAGTGGTCTTATCAAACTCTTTATTGCGGCGGAGGATTATATCAGATACCTCCCGGGGATCATCGATCAGGACATACGGCTTCGCGAACGGGTTCAGGAACAACTGATGGATAGGTGACCCATAGTCGAGTGATCGGCGGCCGATGGGGAAACTCCATTCTGTCAACTTCTCGTAAGTAGCAGCGATTGCTGAACGGTCCCCTGAGATTCTTTTAACTGACTCCTTGTTGTACGGTATACCTGGTAGAGGACGAGGATAGAGGAGTCTTATGATGACAGTTCGGAGTATTAACACGGCTACGACGCTGGCTAAGAGGAAAGGTAACTCCATGACTACAGGCGAGCTTTCTCGAGGTGAACTTGCGTCACGACTTGGTGAATAAGGAGAGGAGCCTGGGCGATGCTGTGTATGTAAGAATATGTCGTCACCGCCTGGAAATACGGTCGAGTAGGAGCATAGACATATATATTCCTTCAAGCTATAATCAGAGGGCTAAATGCAGCTTCTATTTCTGCATGACGGTTATCTAGCTTCATACAGCCGGCCTCACGGTATGCATATTATGCATCCACGACGCATGAAGATCGTATCCTCATTCGTCGCACGGCGCTATTGCCCTCCCATGAGATGAAACCCTCCCGTTCATTCTTCATTTTGTTAACAGAAAATGCTGTAGGGCGTGCTCGGGCTTATTTGATTTCGGCTGTTAACGGCTCAAGCTGCAGCAAATATAACACGGGAATTATAATATTATGCTATACCCGAGAGTGCCGAATGATCTCCTCCCTATACGTTACAAACCCGTGGGGAAGCCTTCCGATTTCCGGCCGATGACGATCATGCGCATATCACTTACTCAGCCAGTAATGAACCCTTCGTAAGCACCCAACCACATCGTATGCGATTGAGCGTAGGATAAATATTGATGACGCTGCGGTTTTACGCAAGACCAACAGCAGATATGGATTCGATCCAGCCCTGCATGTTTCTAGACTGGAAGATCGACGGCAATCATAGCATGCTCCGGTCAGATCCGGATAGCTATAAGATGTAAATTTCCATAGATCCCGCTGCTGGTGGGGGCATTGAAAGGGGGCGCGAACGCCGAATATAAGCGTATAGATAGAGCGGGATGTCTTTGAGTAAGTATGCAACTAGCATGTTATTAAATAATTCTGGGAATAGTCAACGCCGCGCAAGTTGCCCGTTTATCTCCTCACTGCCGAGGCAGCCGTCAGTGGTACATATAGTTAGTTCGTAATCGGATTTATTTGTTCACTAGGAATTCCCTTATTCTAGAAAGTTCATGTCTAGTTTCTGTTCTTCAGCGAGGCCCGTTCTCCTCCGAGACCACCGCATCGACTCCTGGAAAATCACCTTTGACACCTCATTTTAATCCTCGCCTACTAACAAGCCGCACCCTTCTAGAGCCGCTATGTAAGACTTCATCCCTGGGGACATCCAGCCTAACGGATATACGGGGTGGATTGATGGACACCAGAAACAACCAAAGGGGCCTCTCGGAGTGACCGCGTCCAGGCCGAATATGTTGGAGTAAGGGTTAAAATAGGGGTAAGACGACCCACACCGTCTGTGTACATATAGCTCTGTAGTCCCCAAGCCCTTAAGGCGATCTTAGTATGGCTTGGAGTCAATCGACGCTTTCGGGTTGGATGTGGTAAGTTGGGTTCAGATGCCGGAACTTGAGATAGTTGATAAAAGGAATATATTCAAAGCCACACATTAGATCGCAGTCTCATCCCAATAGCAGCATGATGCTCAATACATATATTGTATTCTTCCTTTCTTATTGCCCTGAGACCGTCGTGGGCCAGTCATCTACCTTCGTCGTCGAGAGAATTTACGTTCCATTTGACAGATATCCTGCAGAGTAATTAACTACCTCAGTTTCGAAAGCTTACTGAGTCTTACATGGGGTGATAACTGGGTCACAGTTAGCTTCTAACTTGGAGGTCTAGCAAACCTTCTTCGTGTCTTATCGGAACGGCTTGCGATATTCAGCCAACCTTCACTGGACGCTTTAAGGTTTCGATTTTTAGGTTCTCGTGGTGCACGTCCGTAACTCGGTATGTCAAAGGCTAGATTTTGAAATGCGGTGCCAGTACATAATATTATTTTCCCAAACCGTCCTCAGTGTCTATCAGGAAAATTTCCCTGCTTGTACGACTTTCGTTTCTCCCTTCTCGGCGAAAATACAGGACCTTCACAAAGTTGAATTCCCACTCTAAGAACAGTTGTTCGCTTGACTAAGCTCTGTTGCGTCTACCTGTTACCATGTCTACGGCTGCAGAAAAAACTTTCTCGGTCTCTGAACTATTCGAGTTGATCTTTGTCTTCGCCATCGAACTAGAACTGCGGATCCCCCCTCCACGTATTACTCATTTAGAATACCTAGATCATGGAGGCCCTCAATATCTCAAATATACCCTTGCGGGGCGTGCGCATGCCGTCGCAGCGCGCGGGCGCCGAGTTTGCCGACAATTCAATCTGAGCATCACCAACTCATCCATAATCCAATCACTACTCTTTACGAAGATCTCTTGCGAAGGCTATGCCTGGGTGCCCCGAGTTGATGTATACGACGTACGCTACGACTTGCTGGGCTTGCTTTTCTGGGTCGATGATGAAGGGCGCCGCTGGTTTACCAGGACACCAGAATATCCTTATGGAAACATTCGTATTATCATTGATCGGGAAGATTGGGAAGGACGACGGCCATCGCTGCACGAGTTAGTCTTGCTCGCAGAAGATACCTCGCTGGGATCGGTATTGTTCAGCATACCGCCCTGCACTATGGTCGAGGCAATGGTGTTGATGATGACTCGGAAAAGAGAGCGTGCTGATTATATGCAGAAGGGATATCGGGGCTTGTCTTGGATGGGGGAGAACCTCGACGGCCACCCTTTCCACGAGGGCTCTTGACTGGCGACTGTCTATCGCCCCGAAGGGCTCACAATCCGCGATATAGCGAGACTTGCTGCGCGGTTATTTGACAAGTACCCGGGCCTTGACGACTTCGCGTTCTGGTCGATAGACGATAAGAAGAAGGGTCGCCTGGCATTGATGGAAGCGCAAAAGGAGGAGCCGGACGTCGTTACGTTCACAGACGGCACATTAACGGGCATAGTAACAGCGCTTTAAGCTTGTGGAATAAATCGGTGGGCATCAATAATCCACAACTACGAGATTATTACAGAGATTTGTTGCGCCCAAGCTATATAGAGGGAACGAGGCTTCCTAGACACGGTCCCTTGAGTCGTCCGTTTCCGAATTTCGTAGTTGGGATCCCGTAGAGCTAGAACCTCGGCGCCCGCTCAGGATCTCCTGTTTAATAGGCATGTCTTCGATAGATATAAGCAAATCCTTGTGCCTGTTTGCCTGCGGTAGAATGCACCCTCGAAGAGCTTGTGACGGCTATCCTACTCTGGTCTTACAGGCGACCTTACAGGCGGACCACGGTCAGGAGAGAATGTAGACAGGATGCGAGTTTACTATTTCAGTTAATAAACGTTGTAATTATCCTACGAATGGCCATAAGGTGTCGGTAACAACAACTCTCAGTAACAGCTAACTGGCCCGTTGCCCTAAAAAGTAAGTGGGAATGGATCTCTCGCTTTGCTATTGGCCCACTTCGTGATGATCAGCAGACGCTTTGGCCTACAGGTGAGAAAATGTTGTATTGATGTCGTGTGGCCTTCGTAGGATAGACTAGATCTCTCTGATAATTCGGGTGAAGTTACGTTTTATAAATCCGCTATTCGTTCGGTGTAAATTCAAATAAGCCTTTGTATGACGAGGCTGCACCTGGGTAGTGGAAACCCCATACTGGAAAGCCGGCAACACGATGCCCTAAAATTAACGACTGAAACTGCCTACGGATTTCACATGCCCGCAGTTGCCCCACAGCCCAGTTCCACTGAAAGCCGGAAAGCCGGGGGGGCCTCGCATGCGCCGACGCGGCACTTGACGAGCTAGACCCTAACATGTGTACCCATACTATGTACCTAGTAATGTACATGACGCATGGTGCGTACTGGAGGATTTGAAGTAACCGGACGGACATTGCTCCCTCCTATTCAGACGGACCCTAATGAAACCTTTGAGCATTAATCTTAATTCTAATTCCCTAAAAACAATCGTAATCATTCATCTGTTTCACCTTATACGATGACCGTGAAGCAAATGTAGTTACACACAGCGCACGCATATTTCTTTGAATTAACTTCGTCTTGATCGCTGAATCGAAACTTTTGCCGCAGCAAGCACCGGCCCCTGTACAGCTGCATCTGCCAGTAACCAGCTCCCATAACCATAATCTACCCCGACAACCCCTCGACATGCTCTAGAGCTCCCTGGAACCCCAACCTCCAAGAAGATAACTTTTGGAGACCTAGCGCACGTCATATACATACGTTCCTTCAAACCAATGCTGGGAGCGCGATGATGAATAACGATGGCCGAGCATCTCCCAACCCTAGTAGCATTCCCGTCTCCCGCCAGCGAATCCATAGACTCTCGACCCCGAGTTCGTCTCGCAGTCTCGGCAGCTATGAGAAGGGAGAATCGAGCGCCGTTGGTGGCAGCTCATTGCATGATCTCACGACTGCTTCGACGGCTGTAGCGCGCTCTGCAGGCTATAACACGACCGATCAAGCCAGCTCCCGCTCCCGCTCCCAGACCCCCGACAACGAACAGACCAGACGACGACCGTACAAGCCTCGTTCTAGCGGTGGCTTCCTCCTCTCCAACGTATTCTCCCACGATACTTCCAAACCAAAGCCTACTAGCCGCGATGATGGTCGTCGCGCGTCTAGGATACCCGTTGACAGTCGTAGGGGGAAGTCGCCCGTCGACTTATCAGCCCGCCCGGGCACTTCCCCTGCCACTGCGGGTTTGGGCCTCGGGATCGGCGGTCAAAGTTCGAGGGGCGACGGCGGTATTCGGTCTTCAAACCTCAGCATCGAGGGTGCGTACCGGGATAAGGACCAGGACCCGCGTCGCAGGCTTCCCACTAGGATCCCCTCGCCCTCCCCTAGCCGGAGTGTGTCGCCGATAGACGTGGACTCCACCCAGATTGTGAACATGGCTCTCAACTTGAGCGAATCGAGGAGGTTGGCAAGCAGGAGGTATATCTCGAGTCCCGTACCCCCGCGACTAAGTCCGGTTCCCGACGCGCAAGCCGGCGGCAGTCTTCAGCAGCATCTGCAGCAGCAGAGGCGTGCGTCGCGAAACATGTCGCCCAGGCCCGACCATGCGCTGGTGGTCAAGAACGTATCGGGCCGGAGGCTCAACAGTCCGCTACAGAGCACCTTGGACCCCGAGGGGACATATACGTATCACTTTTCATCCTCTACCCTCGATCGCGCGCAGAAGGCGAGGGAATATCTCGAACTCATGGCTCAGTATAGACGCCTTCTACAATTTCTTCCGCCCTTAAAGCCGGACGCCTCGGATCGTTCGAGGCCGTCCACCTCGCAACCACCAACATCACCAACCGCGTCAAACTCCTCCTCAAACCCCTCCACTAGCTTACATCAGACACCGCTAGGCCGTCCGTATAATCCTCTCCAATACATTCGAAACCGAAAAGTCCGAGCCCGGGAGCGGAAAACCATAGACGGGGAGGCGCAGGGCTTCGCCGATGCCATGAAGGTAACAGAGTGGGTCGACCAGACTGCGGCCTCCGCCGCCGCCTCACCATTAACACCCGGAGCGCCCTCGGTGCCTCGTTTCCCGGGAGCTCAGGGTCATGGAGATGACGGTTCTGCCACCGCGAATGTTCCGAGGCCAACCTCGGCGCTGGGGAAGGCCAGACGGCCCCGAAACGATTGGAGCATTGACCCGGCGGATATGCTTGCCGATGCGTACTGGTTAGAACAAGACGACAATAAGTATCTGATCGAGGACCGCCACTATTCCAAAATATTTCCCCCGAAGCAGGAGTCTCTACGGCCGCCATCAATCCAAGCCAGTGAACTCGGAAAGCCTACAAACCCAACTTCCACGGGTCAAGGCGAAGAGAAGCACCTACGGTTCAGCTTTCAGTCTGACACCGTCAGGCCGACTAAAGGCGAGATCGATATGTCTCTTAGCGGGGCACGGGATCGTGCTCGACAAAAACTGCACAGTCTCAGGGGAAGTCATCGGCACACCAATTCGGCGCACCCTCATGACCTCCTTCGCTTCGGGAAAATCTCATTTTCCGACTCCTCGGAGAATGAAGGCGACCGCAGAAGGAAGGGCCGCAGCGGCACCATCAGCGCTTATGGCACGGATCTATTGGAGAAGCAGATGATAGAGATGCTTGCGAAGGAAGCCCAGGAGGAACAAAAAGAAAACGCGAGCGACGCCGGCGATAAAGAACTTAAGATGTTGCCCGGGGGTATCGTGAGTCATGACGGTGCGCCGCGGCACCACGGCAAGGAACGTGACTCCAGAGATTCCTACCCGGGGTTAGTGGAAGGGCAAGAAAGAGCACTCCGCGCTCACGAACGGCAAGTCTCCCCATATCGCCGGGGGCGCATCAGCCTGGAAGTTCCTGGTCAGAACACTAGATCATCACTGGATCTTGATAGTTCTGCGCCGGCAACTCCCGAGCTGGGGCCCTCCCGAACAGGGAACTCTTATTTACCGACCATCGGAATGGATCTTTCCCCTCCTAGTAGCCGCCCCGTGTCTCCCGCCCGGAAACCGTTTTCCAAAGTCAAGAACATATTCCGCGACCGTAGCCGGGATCGCAGCCGGGATCATAGTCGGGAACGCGTCAGCGCCCAAGAAAAGGAAATGAAATCGGCGGCGCCGAGTGAGAACGAGTTAAGGATAGATAGCCCCATTGGGCCGTCCGAGAACCTCACGTTGTCTCCGATGCCAATGGAGAGAGCCCAGTCGCTTGACCTGCCTAGGTCTAAAAGCCCAGCTCGCAACCACACCCCGAAGACTGCAAACCAGGGTCACAAATCACATCGGAGCATAGGAAGTATCCGATTCAAGAGCGACGAGGCCCTCGGTTTGCGGGGCATCTTCAAGGGCGGCGCTAAGCTTGATGGCATAATACGCGAGGGCGTGTCTAAGGTCGGTGACCTTCTCTGGCGAAAGGATGCGGACCGGGATGACGCTCCTTCCTCTACGTCGGGTGACGAGTCGGGCGCCGAGCAGAAACGAGGCACGCTTAGGGAGTTTGCCGAGAACCCCCAGTCGGGCTTAAACCCCATACACGAGACGCAATCCCCGCCGCATTACCCTGGCGCACTACCTCCTTTCAAGTCGGTCTTGGAATCCACGAACGAGAACCCGACATACGATGACATAAACAGCCTGGCTATCCAAAAGACCCTACCAGGACCTACAAGTCCGAGACCCGACCGGTTCAATAAGCTCAAACCGCCGCGCATCGACGTGAGCGGGACTTCCCCGTCGGCATCCCCGGTTATGGCTCCGAGCAAGCCACCGGACATGGACGTTCCCGATTCCGAGCTACGCTCCCGCGGCGAGGGCAACGACGGGCGTCTCGAGAGGCCACGCCGGACGTCCCGGGGCCTAAACACGGCCCTGTCGATCCCTGTTGTCAAGGAACCCGCGAGGCACGGTTCCGCCGCGCCCTCACTCGGGAGCCGTCAGTGGTCCAATAGGCCGATCTCGGACCGGGACGCATCATCGCCCCGTCGGTCGCAGGTCTCGAAGCGCGAGCTGGCGCGCCTGCGCGCCCTCATCCTCAGCTCTGGCATCAAGGCCATGGAGATCGCCAGGCGCGCGCACGAGCCGCAGCCGCTGTTCGCGCCCTCGGCGCTCGACACCAACAAGGTCATGACAGCTATGGGCACGGGCCTCACCCAAACCGACGTCCAGAAGCTCCTCGCCGGGATCCCTACGGATGGCAATGATGACGACAACGCCAAAGGCGACGAAAATTCCTCCGCCGCCCTCATCCATCTCTCGGTGCCGCAGATGGAGCTCTTCCCGGAGGCGGCGCGCGTGCTGAGCCTCAGCATCGACCGGTCGACGGGCCAGCTGCGCGCGACGGCGGGCGAGTTCGCGTCCTCGACGGCGCCGGGGCTGCAGCGCAGGGGCGACGCGCTGCGGGCGCGGCTAGCTACGGACCTCAGCGAGCTGACGCGATGGTGCGCCAACGACGCCGACGACGCCGAGCGTGACCTGCTCGACGTGCAGCGGCTCAAGGTCAAGCACCTGACGGACGCCATGGGCGGCATGCTACGCCGCCGCCGCCGCAGGGCCCCCTTCCGCTGGGCCCGCCGCGCCGGATGGCTCGCCGTCGAGTACCTCCTCGTCGGCCTCATGTGGTGGGCCTGGTTCGTCGTCGTCGTCGCGCGCGTCATCGGCGCCGTCGGCAGGGGCGTAGCCAAGGGGGTTAGGTGGTTGTTTTGGTTGTGATATGTGGAAAAAAAAGGGAAGAGACAGGAGAAGGAGAGAAAGAGAGCGGGGGAAAGAGCGATGAGGAAAGGGGGACAGGAATTGTGGAAGCGGGAAAAGTCGCTACGCTTACTTTTGCTCCGCCGGAGTCTGCCTTGTTTGGATGGGACACGTGGAGTCAGTCTCTTTAGCAGGATGATACCCGATTTGCTTTTGCGCTTTTTGTTGTTTTGCTATTCTGATATCCATTACCCATCATTTGCGTTTCGAAGACATTGCTGACCATTACCCTTAATTGCCGACCCTTTACCTACCAACCCACTCCTCGGAGGACTTGTCTGCTTGCATTGTTTATTTCATCCTACATTACCTTTTCCCTTCTATCTTTCTTCGCATTAGTGCCCGCCCATCTACATACCTATTTTACCGCAACCTATACGAGTCTATTTGTTTGTTTAACACTCATCACGGCGCCCGCGAGCGTGGCACGTAGGGTATGCTTTTGATGAAGTATTCGAAACGCGCTCGGGTGCATACCCCCGGAGAAAGGGAAAGAGGTGGATCGGATACGTGTGGGAGTTAGGAGCTCAGGGGTTGACTTTATGCATATAGCGAGTAGAACCGAGCTGTGGGGGGCGTGAGTCGATCGGTTACGTCTGCGGTTTGCATGGTTTAGCTTAACTTAGGGTCGATAGAAATATCTAGTGTGTAATAATAGTAATAATAATAGTTAACACGCGACAATCGGAGAACAATACCAAATGCCAGCTAATTATACTTATAAACGTAGCCTTTAAATTTTAGAAACGTACCTTATATTTAATAGTTTTAATATATTTGAGTCATTAATACGCCTTTTAAATTTGTCACGACTCATCAGAAATCGTAACATTTTCAGGATTAATATTTATACATTTCTGAAACTATCCCCATCCATCCACTCATTGATTTCTGTCGTCATGGACCAGTCGGCCCTTGATATCACTTTGCATTCCAAGCGCGAGACGGTCAAGAACACGACGACGCCAGGCACCCTCAGCACCAACAAGGACGGTCATGTCACCGACCATGATGCCGGTGCAGGCGAATCCGATGATTCATACTCGGAGGACGTGGCAGATGAGCATTTTGCAAGCAACAAGTGTCGACTTGAGACCGAGGGCTCTTCCTCATGCTTAGAGAATCTGCCCGCCGACCTGAGATCCCGACTCCTCTCGAGCATGCCAGATCTGCCGACACTGCGCTCACTTGTCCGTGCCTCTCCTATATTGCACGAGCAGTACCGATGCGACCGCAACAAGGTTCTTCGCGCGTGTCTGGACCGCGAACTGGAGGGCTTCCTCGTCGACGCCTACGCCAATCTGATGTCCCGGGTGCGCGAGCTGGGGTCCCCGCGCACTGACGAGAAGATCACCAGCTTTCTCGATACCTATCGTCGTTGGCTCTCAGGCTCACGTCCACGTCCAGATGTGAACTCAGTCGACCCTGGCTACGTTCGTTGGATGGCGGCGTACCACATATCCGTTGCTCGGCCCCTTGCTCGCTCATATAGCGAGTGGGCACTCGCAAACCTCAGAAAGGCGACTTCATCAGCAGCAGCCCAGGAAAGAGCAGCTGAAAGCCCAGTGGCGCGTGACGATCCTGACATCAGGCTGAGCAGAAGCGAGGAGATACGCGTTTTCCGAGCACTGTACCGGTACGAGACCTACTACCACTTATTCGGTCGGAATCAGGGCAAGCGCCACGGTGGGTTCCGCCATCATGAGGTCAATGAATTCTTCTTCTGCCTATTCGACCCTTGGGAAGCCGAGGCTGTGGGATGCATCGAACTATTCGTCAGGCAGAGGTACGAAGAGATCTTCAACAGCGTCAAAGGGGCCCTGCACCCCAAAAACACCAGGTTCAGGCTCGAGAACGGAACTTACAACCCCGAGGGATCATTTGATCTTGACGCGGAGCATGACGGTAAGCGTGGCCACCCACCCGCACTTCAAGGCCAATCTACGGTGCGCTATGCTAGCAGAAACAGCCCTCGCTCTAATTTTGAACTGCAACAGATTACATGGACGGCACCATCTCACGCGGCCTGAAGATGACAGTACGGCTGTTGGCAATCCACGACTACGACAAACTCGTCTCTAAGATGCAGCGGTGTCTCACTCATGATCAAAGCCTAGATGCCCCCATGAGAAAGGCCCTCGATTCAGTAGCACAGAACGACAGGCGTGAGATGTCGACTAATTTCCCCGACGCCAGGGACGAGGCTGAGCAGAGGCGGGATCCGGTGGACTTCGTTGGTGACGCCGCGCCGCCCGATGGGCCGCCACTCGCATGGGTTCTCTTGTGGGGTGGAAAGTATGCCAACATCTACGGAGAATATGTGCCGGAGTCGCTGAGGCGATGGGTCTATGTCATGTGGGACAAGCGTAGGTGGACCGATATGGGAGCGAAGGAGCTTATTGCGAAGCAGTGGGAGACGGCGCCGGAACTGGTTGCGGAGATCGAGAATGACTATAATTGGAGCCCCTGGGACGCTGAAGCACAACTTCAATCCCTGAGTGGCATCTGAGCGTGCTCAAATAGGCAGCAAGCAAGGTTATCATCCATTACGTGATTCCGCAACGAAAGCTCACGTGACCTTCTAAGGAAAATTACGAACGTAGAATAACTAGGCCACTACAATTCAGTCCAAGATGACTGTTTCCCTTTCGAAAAGCCTACATAAACGGATCAACAGTCACAGTGTCTGCGTAGCTGTCAGAATGTATATGCGGGTTTTATTTAGAAAATTATTGTGAGCGTAAGGACCAGCAAGGTCGTGTAAGCTCACTGTGGTCCGGTATGAGGGCATTTGCGAATAATGTCATCAGACGCCGCCTCCATAAAACCAGCGAGAGCCAACATCAAAGTCAGGTTGTTTTGATTTGTGCTGGGTTAATGTGAGGCCTGGTGTATGAGGGAGGACGCTAGGCAGTGAATATTCTGCCGGTTATGGCCCCACTCTACGCAGGCGGTGAGCGACATGAGCCAGCCGGATGATTACTTACGTAAGTAGTTAATGAAGTAGCTGATCCTGGTCTCCCCCTTCAGATCTGTATTGCAATGTTTCTTTCTTTCAGGGACTCTGCAGTATCACCATGGTCGACATCACTGAAGAGCATGGCTGCGCCCCCCATCCGCGCACCATAACGTGCAGACGAGTGAGTAAAGTTTTTTCTGTTAATTGCCCTGTCAAATCTGACTTTCTAAGTTTTGGTTTCGGTGGACTCGATCGTTCTGTCTCCCGAACAAGAGAATCCATTGTTACTTGCGATTAATCTTGACATCCCTATGCTCCCGCTTGGAACACGACCACCTTCGCTTGATCCAAAAGCATTTTATCCACAGCAAAAGAATCTCTCCTTTATCCTCCCCTCCCAGAAGCAGGCAACGCAGACTTTGACGGAGAAGATCGTACAACGCCATGCTGTCGATCTCCCAGAAGGAAAGTTAGTTCGGATTGGCGACTATATCAGTATAACCCGAGTTCCGTATAACACGATAACTCACAGCCTGTTGCACTCAAGTTCATGTCCATGGGAGCTAAACCGTCGACCACGACGTCCAAAGCACCAGCGCGGAGGCAGGCTACGCGAATCCCGAAGTCCCTCTCCGCGTTCTTTAGAAAGTCGATGAATGGATCGACGACACGGTAGGATGAGGGAATTAATTATGCACCATGAACCTTATGACCCTTTTAGTGACGCTTGAGTCTACGTCTTTATGCTTGGACATACGAATGGAGACTACACAGCAGTCCCTAGCATACTGGCCGTGCGCTGGATTGCCAAACAAGGTACATAACTTCCCGTGCAAG
This sequence comes from Monosporascus sp. CRB-9-2, assembly GCA_004155915.1. Classification (NCBI taxonomy): domain Eukaryota; kingdom Fungi; phylum Ascomycota; class Sordariomycetes; order Xylariales; genus Monosporascus; species Monosporascus sp. CRB-9-2. The sequence continues at coordinate 52,063 of QJOA01000057.1, read as the reverse complement.
CAGATTGGACACCACACGACGTAATCTGCAGTCGTAACACATACACTGGACTTTGAAAGGCGCTGAAAGGCCCCCTGTTTATCGCATGAAGGAACCGCTGCCTCCCTCTCTTCCTCGATCTGCAGGAAAGGCAGACCGCCGAAATTACTGCAAGCACTCTGCCAGCGGCGGAACCTGTGTGAGAAAACATAGGTGTCGATTCCGACATGATATAACGGAACGGATGAGGAACTGTAAAAAGTCCACTGCCAGATGCGTTCCTCGGCTGTGCTTGAGTCTCGACGGAAACCATTGCGTGTAAGTGGCCGGGACACTGAGGAATTGGGAGGGTAATGTTTCAGTACGGAACACACCCATGAAAACGGTCAGCATAGGACGATCACGGGATGCAGACTTGGATGGAGGCAGACGTGGGATCATGTCTACTGGCGAGACGGCGAATGCTGGCAATGATCGATCGTCAGTGCAGCGCGTGAGGGAACTTTTTTGATTTTTGACGCTGATTACAATGTGACTGATGCACTGTCCTCAGTCGAGTGGTCCGTACGGCCGTCTCGTAATGTTGTGGCCCTGCCCCAAGCCCCACACTCAATTTTTGCAACCACAGCGCAACCTGATAAAGCGCCCAGTCGGCTGTTGATCCGTTTATCCACTTCTGTCGAATTATCGAAGGGTAACTGGGTAAAGGTTCATCCCCTCCGGCATCCAGTTTCCGAATTTCTAAGCAGAGCCTGTCTCCAGATCAGCATGCTTTGATTGGAGTTAAATAGGACCGCAGAAATAAGCCAATTGTTGTCTTAGCACAACCTCGGTCCGTGCATAACGCAGTATTTCGCTCGTATATCTTCAGTCTTCATACCTCCAGGCTGTACGGTCTCCGCGTGCTATAACAAGTCAACGATGTCGGCCGGAAGAGAGCTTTCTGGCGGCTACTTTACAGCCACACGTCACTCCACGACCTACGACTACATTTCCCCGTTAAAGCTGGACCTAGCCGGCAAACACGTTCTGATCACAGGCGCAGCTTGGGAGGACGGAATCGGATATGCCACAGCCACAGCTTTTGCACGTGCAGGAGCGTCTGCAATAGCAATAGCTGATCTACACGGCGTGTCAGGCGATCTTGCCGCGAAGTTGAAGTTGGCCGCAACGCAAGCCGGACGCCCAGAGCCTGTGGTGCTAAGCTGCACGGTTGACATTGCAAGGCAAGACAGCGTTCAAGCAATACATGACACCGTGTCACAGGGCTTTGGTGGGCGTCTGGATATTGTCGTGAACAATGCAGCCCACATGGAACCATGCAAGCCAATCCTCGATTCAGACCCGGATGTGTACTGGCGAACATGGGAAGTCAACGTCCACGGACTCTTCAATATGGCGCGCACATTCCTCCCCATGCTACTCTCAACCCGTGCTAGTACCAACGGTTTATGCACAATGATCAATGTATCCTCTTCAGGCGCATTGAGCGCTCGTCCCGGGAGCGGGAGTTATCGAAGTTCAAAGCTTGCAATATTGAGGTGGACTGAGTCCTTGCAGCTGGAATATGGTGATAAAGGACTTTTGACATTTTGTGTGAATCCCGGTGCGATTAAGACGAAGATTACTGAGAACGCGCTCAAGAGGGTGCGGGATGCATTGCCTGATAGTCCGGATATAGCTGGTGATACGATTGCGTGGTTGGCTGCTGAGCGCAGGGAGTGGCTAGGTGGGAGATACGTGAGCTGTCCATGGGATATGGAGGAGCTCATGAAAAAGAAAGACGAGATCATCGAGAAGGATAAGCTTAAGATGAGGATGGTGTTTTGAGCTCACTGCTCACTGCTTTCTTGCCTTCCGGTGCCAGGTGTGCGCATTCAAAACGCCACAAATTCCTGGACTTATTAAGATTGGAAGCTACATCATTGTCTCCCTCATAATCGAGTCTTAGCCAGCCAGTTCCCCAAAATTAAACCGGATCAAAAACCACTGCCTTATGCAATCTACTTTTCCAACCGCTTTGATGCAACTATAAGCAATTACCAGCTTCACTAGGGTTATCAGGCCTGTCTGATTCATCTGTGGTAACATTAACTTCGCCAGTTTCCAGTTGGGCCCTGTGGATAGCTTAGATATCGGCGAACCTTCGAATTACGGCCTAATTGGACCTTCTTTCGTTTTCGGGCTCGTCCAGCTTCTACCTGTGCCTCGAGTGACTCAGCCTTACGAAGAGCTGTAGCCAATTGGACATCCTTTTACTCAAATGCTTTATGGACCTTTCTAAATAATAGGCGTTGCGTAATAGTGGGTTGTTCCAACTGGTTGAATAGACCTAACTGGTCCTTCAAGTCGACTGCCTTCCTAGGGGTCGACCAAGTGACTGCAGACGTATCTAAATCCCATCCTGGGATGTACCTGCTTCCAGTAGCCCTCTCTGCTATTGGATTGATTGGTTGGTTCCTTGATCTGTTGGTGTCTTTGAGTTGTAAGGGGCTAAGGAGCGGCTTGGCGATAGAGACTGACCAAGACATATTGCTTTCCACCCACTTCAGATATTCTGGGCTGATAAAGCTGTCTGACGAGCCTTTCTATAGCAGGCCAAGAAGTTCCGTTTCCCAATAACAGTAGCTAGTCAACTGGTCGAGGTATCCAAGTTCCTTTCGGTAGACTGCTTTAAGTGGCCCCAGAGATAGACAGATCAAGAGGCTCAAGGACGTGTGAAGAGTGTGGAGGTAGGAAAACCAAATGAATCCTGTTTTGGAAGCAAAGAAACACAAATTCGGTTGTTTCATGGCTTCTATGTCCATCTAGGATTAATAGTCTAGCTTCAGAAAGGTCAGCTGGTTGGGTGGACTGGATGAAGACATTCTGAAGCCATTCAATAGCAGTTAAATCCGTAGTCCAGCTGTTATCGGTCGCTGTGAACTGCCAATTGGTATAGAAATCTAAGTTTAAAGGGAACCACTGCTGTTGAACGGATTTGCCTTTGAAAAAACTAAGATAAAGCAGTACAGTAGGAGATACACTCAACGAAGGACGTCCATACTCAGGAACCGGGCTGTTTCTTCTGGATAGCTGTCCTCCGAAAGGTTCCAAGGACTAACCCCTTCAAGCCTTTGCCCTCTAGGATCCCAGATTCGTCCATAATATAAAAGTTGGCTGGTTTAATATCCTTAATATCTGGTAGACTGAGATACCTGAACCAACGCCTGATGACGTCAGTCGAGGCTCCATTAACGCGCTTAGAATCGATGCATCTGCTTCTCTGGACCTTAGTAGAAGGGTTCCATTTGAGGAAGGCCTGAACCCTATGTCTTCCGAGCGATTGGGAGTCCTCTTGGGCCTGTAGGACTCGCTCGGCAAATTCCTTTAGTTGTTCATGGGTAGGTGGGGGTCCTGGGGGGGACCTGGATACGGATCCATTCGGCTAGGTAGTTCTCCTGCGTCTGAGATAGCTTCCGGCGTTCGATGAAACAATATTCCAAGGTTGAGTGCCGTTAAGCCTGTGTTGTAAGGTAGACCTAGGGACACCCCATTCAAATGCAGCCTTCCGAAAGCTTTGGCCGTTTGCGATAGCGTTTAAGGCCTGGTTTACGTCGTCTTCCGTATACTGCTTCATAATTGATGCATTTACCTGACTGTAAACTATTGGCTTAATTGAGTTTCCAAGTTCAAAAGCACATGAACGCTCGTAACGAGTATGTTTCTAGCGGTGTGTTCTTTACACCACCGGTACTAGCAACCACCACCCTATAGTATATAAACTGTAACTAAAAAGTAATCTGAAGTAAATAAAGGTTTTAAAGTCTTCTTGCCTCGAATATAGTGACTTTATGCTATTTATTCCCGAAAATAAAGCCAGCTAAGGAAGCAGAGTAACGTGGAGTGGGCGAGGTGGAGGAGCTGGATTATGCTGTCGCGGTTCTCGGAGGATTTATCTCTCCGCCCGTTCCTCAGGCTCTGGCGACCAGTACTCATGATTTCTTCTCATCATTGCTCATATTTAGCTTTCACCCGGCACCGCAAATGGTGCAATGCGACCAGTACTCATGACTCGTGCACTACGGTAAGCAGGAGGACTTTTGCGACGAATTGGATGAGGGAAAGTATCCTCCAATACCACACATGACTGGGCTTCCCCACAAAGGTTATTAACGATAAGAATAGTTTCTGGAACGGGTCGAGGTGATGCGCAGGGGGCGGGGATAAGGCATGAGACGTTGTGGGCGGCGGGCTGAGGAGCGCTCTCGTATTCGGATTGAAGGCTCTCCTCACGTTAACAGCCACCGCTGTTCGCCAAGTTGGCGCTGTGCTAATTATCTCTTTGCCTCGAATATTGTGTATTCATTGCCTGCATGATGAATTTTCTGCAGAATTCCCCTTTCTCTTTTTTGTTATTCTTCCCTGCCAACATTTTCCGACATGTTGTCCTCCAGCCAACCTTGCCTTCTAGCATATTCTTCCGATATGTTTTGTCGGTAAGCTCGTAATATCCTAGGATAGTATATATTAAGGTGAAAGTCAAGTTGAACCTTTCAGCGCTATTACACGATAACTCCTTCCCTTGCTTGGTGATAATGCGTGAGGAAGTCTGGTATTGAACCCGTTTGCGCAAACGAGGTCGGATGCGGTTGGAATAATCCTTGCTGATAATTATCAACTCTCTGGAGAACCCCAATACAGCAGCTTGGTGCAATTTCACTCCAGCCCCTTTGCTCAGAGTCCATTCGCATGATTTGATATTTTCTATTGGCTGTGGTGTGGAGTCGTGGACTCATCTGCCCGCATTCGTGTTCGGGCCTAGTGACTCTACTTGTCTACCATATTTTCTGACATCAATGGCTTCACGAATACGCGAAGACATTGATTGCGTACCTGGTCCAGCAGGCCCTGTGGGGGCAGACAAACACGCACCGCTCCTTTCAATAACCATCATAAATGCTTGACAGATTCCATAATGATTGCTCAGCTGGAATTAACTCAATCCAGAGGCCATTCTTTTCCCACCGGTCAATTATTCAACGCCTCTATCTACCCTACCGCAAAATCCAACGCATTAGCAATATGAAGGCAAACGAGAGCGAAAGTCAGATGCTGCTGGCCCGTGATGCTACCTTTGAGAAAGTCCTGCACAAAGAATCTTCCAGCGCCGTTGGAATGTTGGCGATGGTGAAAAAGAACCACGAGGCCCAACAGGCAGCTTCGGACGACTACTTCCAACATTGGGACAATAAGACCGCTGAGGAAGAGACGGAGGAGATAAGAACAGTAAGGCAGCTCATTTTACAGCGGAACCTTGAGGTAAATGCTGATACTGCGTTCGCAATCTTTACGGGCAAGGAAAGATAATTACGAATCGTTGACAAGACAGTGAGTCTCGGCATTGCTGCAAGTCCCATGGCTTTGTGCTGATCATACGGGTCCTTCAGATACTACAATCTTGGTAACTACCTCGCTGCGAGCCACTAAGCAGGGAACTGACATACAAGCGCAGCGACCGACTTCTACGAGTATGGCTTTGGACAAAGCTTCCACTTTTCTCGACCGGCAATTGGAGAGTCCTTTCAACAAAGCTTAGTAAGACACGAGCATTACCTGGCGCACATGATGAACATACAGAACGACACGAAGGTCCTAGACGTCGGCTGCGGCGTCGGCGGCCCGGCTCGGGAAATTTCAAAGTTCACAGGCGCCCATATCACTGGACTCAACCTGAACGAGTACCAGATCGAGAGGGCTAAAAGGTACGCCTTGAAGCAAAAGATGGACAACCAGGTTAGGTTTGTCCAGGGAAATTTCATGGTAGGTGAAAAGAGCATGATGGGCTCAAGTGTTTCACGTAACTAATCATTCTATGTGCCCAGAGCATTCCATTCGAAGACGATACGTTCGATGCTGTCTACGCGATCGAGGCCACGGTTCATGCTCCGTCGCTCGAGGCCGTATATTCAGAGATCTTTCGTGTCCTCAAGCCCGGCGGCATATTCGGAGTCTACGAGTGGGTCATGACCGAGAAGTACGACAACGACAACCTCGGTCACCGTGAGACCCGTATCGGGATTGAACAGGGCGATGGCATTGCCAATATGGTCAAGGCGTCTGAGGCGATTCGCGCTATCGAGGCAGCTGGATTTGAGCTACTCACCCACGAGGATCTTGCCGAACGGCCAGACCCCAGCCCCTGGTACTGGCCCCTTGATGCCGGCAGTTGGCGCCATGCGCAGACACTGAGCGACTTGTTGTATACCTTCCGAATGACGTATATTGGAAGGTCGTTGACGCGTTTCGTACTAAGTGCCTTGGAGACAGTCAGACTTGCACCGCCAGGGATGGTCAAAATGTCGGATAGCCTTTGCACAGCTGCCGATGCGCTGGTGTTGGGAGGGAAGGACAAGATCTTCACGCCCATGTACTTAATGATTGGCCGTAAGCCAGAGCAAACAAAAATATAGAAGACCATCGCATTGGGGGATCTGGTTGGTATAGCGCAGTAGTCAGCAAACTGAATGTTAAGAGGTGTGGGAGCTCTTTTCACTTGATCTCACTAGCCCCCTGAAACGGAAATAACCGATCCTACTCCTTACAAACGGGTAGCTATGCTGTCGCAGCTATAAGGGCGTTACGGTCGTCCATTTTCCAAACATAAACTTAATAAACTTCATTATATTATAATTTTTTTCCCAAAAAAGAGAAAAAAAATGGTGTCCTATATACATGTTAGCTTATATTCGACGCGTATGTTAAGTTTTATACTTATCGGGCTTAAGGTAGCGGCGTAATTATCTTTTATTTAACTTCTTATATTTATATATTAAATAAAAAAAATATGTAAAAGTTAATAATTTTGGTAGCGCCGCCTAAACGAAACCATATTTCGTATAACTTAAAGTTCTGCCTCGCTAGCCCGTAACGGGAATTTGGGATTTAATGGGTTGGTTTAACGTTTCGGAGATGTGCTTTATATAGAGTGATGTTAAACATACCTTAGTTTTTCCTGTTAATTGGCAACGCTCCGTTATTATTCCCCGCCACCTTTTAGCAGTTCTTATACTCTTTATAATAACTTAATAATTACGATATTAAATAAAGTTAGGACTTGTATTTTAGGACTTTTAAGGCCCGTTAATTTATACTCCGGAATTACTGTATTTTTCCAATTTTTTTTCGGTTAAGTTATATACGAGTGAAGTTATAGCGCTAAAAGGGTGGAAGCATTGCTGCGAAACAATAAGGGTAAACATTTACAGCATATCCAAGAAAACTAAGGTACATACAAGAATACATATTGTCAGACATAAGCGTGTATTCAGTATTGGGGTCAAAACAGTTGTTGTTGTATTAATCATGGAGCCCTTGGACCGTGTCGGTCGGGGCTTATACTGGTAGATGTGGCTAGTGGAGTTCCCATCTAAGCCACAGGTAATCTCCGTGGCGTTCTGTCTTAAAACCCTTAATATCAACAGTTATTTGATATACTTCTTTAGGGGCTGCTTTCTAGATAGCAGGCCCTGGATACAGAATATCGATCAATTAAAGTTATCCTTAAATTTTTATAAGTCCTTATTAGATAATTTTCGAACCCGACGTTTTTATATTTTCTTTTTAATATCCATTAACCTTAACTATTAAATAAACTATCCGAAAAACGTAACAGAAAGAACCTTTATTAACCTATTTATAATTATATCGTTCGTAAAAATATATATTATTTCGATCTTTTTTCGAATTATTTCTTGTCGTAATTAATAATTATAAATATTTATATACCTTAATTTCGTTTAGAGCTGGGTAATATCTGCGTAGATAAACCTGATAATTTGCTTGTTATTATATTAGATATTAATAGTTAAGGTATCGAGTTAAATTCCGAACTTTTTAATTAATCGCGATACGTATATGGCCTTTTTCGTAACCTAAATAAATATTAATAATTTCGTTTTTGTTATAAAAGTAGTTATTATATCTTGCTTGTTAACGCGTTATCCGATAATGTTACCGAATAAACGTATTACGTAAGCTTAAAAACTTTTTCGATTAATCGAATTGTCGGTAAAGGAAATGTCGTTAGTTACCTCGAAAATATTTATTCCGCCGTATTTTAAAGCGTAATATTTCGTTTCGATAAGGTATCGAATAAATCGGTTTATTTTTATATAATATTTTAAGCTTAAATTTATGTTAAATCTCGCTAATTTAAAGGTTATAAAGGTTATATCCGGACGAATAATAATTACGGCGTATAATATTAAACTAATCTTTTTTTAATATATTTTAATAAAATAATTAAACGCGATTTTTTAATTAAGTAATAACTTTTTATTCTTTATAAAAATATCGGTTCGGCCAGAATTTGGTTTTTTTTTTAATTAGCTTAATTAGTTTGTTAATATATAACGATTATAATAATTATATTTAACATTTCGATCGGTTTCGGATAATTTTAATTTTTAAAAATTATTAAAGTTTATTTTTTTTAATAAATTAATACTTTATTTTAAATTAATTAATTATTACGTTAATTACTTTTTTGCATTTTTTTTATAAGCGATAACGATATCGTCGACGTAAAAAAATACGAAGATATTATCTTGCGCGAAATAATACGGTTCATAAAAAATAAAGGTAAAATTTAATTAAATAAACGTTTTCGATAATTTTTTCTGTTAAAATAAGGGAAATTTTTTTAATCCGTATAAAGCTTTAAGCAAGCGTAAAATGATTTCCGGTTTCCGGTATCCTAATAACATTTTTATATAAATTTCCTTATTTAACTTTATATTAACGAAAGTATTAATTATGTGTATTATATTAATTTTAAATCGAATCGTATAATTATAACAATAAAAATTCGGAAAGATTTTTTAATAAAAATAAAGATATAAATATTTTCGTACTTTTTATAAACTTATTAATTATTTCGTATTATTAAACGTATTTTATATTTTAAAAAGTTATTATATTTATCGAACTTATAAACGTATATTTATATATAATTAAACAATTATTTCCCGTTAGCCTTTTTACGGTCGTATTTTATTTATAAACTTATTTATTTATAATTATTTAAATAATTCTTTTTTACTTTCCGAAATTTATTTTTTATAAAATGGTTTTATAATTCCTTATAAATTTTAAAAGTTAGCGGAAAATATTTTCGATAAATTTTCCTTTTTACTTATAATAAGCATTTAATTTAATTATATTTAAAAGTATTAACTTAAACTTTTATTTTTATACCATTAAGGTAATAATACGGACGGTTTATTATCCGGGTAACTTATATTTTATTTATTTACTTTCCGTATTTTAACCTTATTACCGAATTTAGACGTTTTATATTAAACGTAACCTTTTAATTTAAAATGCGGTATATAATTCCGGAATTAAAAATTTTATCGATACCTTTACGTTTTTTAAGGACGGCGTTTATAATTACTTTTTCCTTTAAAACCGTAATAATTCAAATAATAGTAGTTAATAAGGTAACAGGATGCGGCGGAATAAAATCGAACGTTAGATAAAAAACGAAATAAATATTCGTATAAAGTTAATTAAGTTTATATAAATCAAATTTTTTAAAAAGTTTTTTTATTTCGTTTAAATTTATTACGTTTTTATTTTTAACGACGTTATCCGAATTTACTTTTAATAACTACGTAATTTTTTCATTTTTTTTATAAACCGTAGGTTTAGATTTAAAACGTAAACTTTTTAAATATTTAACTTTATTAAATAAATAACGTAATTTATTTTCGGTTACTTTAAAAAAGTTATTTTTTAAATCGTTTAAATTATTATTAAAAATACTTTTTTCGTTAAAAATAACGTTATAAATCGTTATTATTTTATTCGTTAAAGGATTTTATATATAATAAATATTCGATAATTGGTATTTTATAAAGTAATTAATTTAAATTTTCGGATCAAGCTTTCGTTTTTTATTTTACTTACGTTATACGTTTTTTATTAAGGCATAGGCTTTATAACCATAAATTCGGAAATAACTTAAATAAAGCTTTCGATCGGTAATTATTATTTTTTCCTTATATATTTAATAAATATAAAAACGTTTATATAACGTTAACTAGTTAAATATATATTTAAGGGTCTAATTATATAAATAAATTATAATACGGTAAATCTTTATCTATAAAAAATGTAATAATTTTGCCCTTTTTCGTATATAAATTACTTTTATTTTGATTATATCTTCCGAGCGTTCGGCGCTTTTATTTTATGCTTATATATTAGGTACCGAAAGTTCGATTCGAACGTTTTTTTTAAATATAAATAATTTCGGATTTAATGTTTTTTGCCGTATAATTCGTCGTTACATTTTATAATTTCTGCTTTATAATTATAACTTTCGAAAACGGCGAATACCTGGTCCAGGATTATTATAATTATTTCGGCTATTTTATCGCTAAAGTACCAGTTCTAAATATAACTTAAAAAACGATTAATTACGAATATAACGTTATTAATACGGTTGCTATCTTTTTCCAGGTTTTAAAAATTAATAATTAATCGCGTTTCCGGTTTTATAAGTAAATTTCGGCGAACTTTACGGTTTAGGCGCTTTACTTTTCCGTATCCGTATACGTTACATTTAACGGTAATAATCTTATTTTCCTTCCGGCGTTTTTAATTAAAGTTTTTAATTTTTACCCCTTAAAAATAGCTTACGAAATAATTAAAGGCTTTTAAACCCGGGTAAGCAAGCCTTAAGTACCATCGTCGAATATTAATAATATTCGGAAATCGTTTTATCCATAAATTAAATTTTTTCTGTTAAATAAAAAACGTTTTCCGAATTAATTATAATAACAAGTATTTAATTATTATCTAATTATGCTTTTCGGTTAACATTACGATAATTAAATTATTTTTCCGTCGGAAGTAATTATTAATTCCCTTATAATTTTACCAAAAGCCTTATTTTTTTAATAAACGTAATAATACCAGGTTATAAACGAATTTTTCGTAATACGTTATATTATATAAACGTATTAACCGGAAGTTATCTAGGCTTTCGAAACGGATATTTATTTTTCCGTATTTAAAAATAAAGATAATTATATTTCCAGTAAATATATAATTATTTAAATATACTAATTTAAAATTAAAAAATTTATTAATTTAGTTAAAAATATAAAAAATAATCCTTAAATCGAAAATAAAGGAATTTTTTAAAAGATAAATAACCGTTCCAAAAGTTATATAAAATATTAAAAATATAACCTTAATAATATTTATTTTACGTTTTAATTAATCGGACTTTTTAGGTAACGCTTTAAGGTTTAATTTTTTAATTTTTTTTATTAAACCTGCGATAAAATTAATACGTTTTTTAATTAATCGTATTAAGATTTCGTTAAGTTCCTAATTTTTAGATATTTTATTTTTAAAAACGAATTAACAAGCTAGTAATTCGTAAAAACTTAAATATGCCTGGTAAATAGGTCCGGTAAAGTTCTCGTCGGTAATAGCACGTTTTCGTTTTAATTCCGTTAGTTTATTATCTCGATTTCGATTTCGATCTTTATTTTTATTTAATTTTCGGGCTTTTTTTAAAATATTAGTTAGCTAATTTTATATTTTATTATTATTTAATAAACCGTTATTTATTTCGAAATCCGGATCATTTATATTTTCGAACGTTATTTCGAAAACGCTTTAAATAACTTACGGACGGATCTCTTTTAATTATGCGGGTATATAAGCTTTAAATTACGTTATTATTTCGCGGTACTTTAAAGTACCAAAGTTAATTTATTCCTTATAAGTTATTTTAAAACTTATAATCCAATAATTAAAAAAGTTATTAAAAGTATTTTTTAAATCGTTCACCAAATTTTGTATATCGTTAATTTTTTTAATATTTTTATTTTATACGTTCGATATAATTATTTCCCATTAAGTTACCCATATTTTAAAATTCTTTAAAAGTTTAATAAATAATTTAATAATTATTCGGTATTTTCTTTTCGTTTCCGGCTTTAATTTTTTTTAATAAATAATGCCGGTTTCCTTTAAATCGTTATATTATTTATCAAAAATTTTTATTAATTTATAAATCGTAAATCGGTAATTAAGGAATACCGAAAATAAAACTTAATTCGTTAATTTTTTAATATTTTTCCGGTAATCCTTATAATTTTTATCTTCGTATACGTATATAACCTAATCCGTATTATAATTAAGTTTACTTTCGATAATTATTTCCGTTACGGAACGAGGTTTTCCGTTAATATTTACTTATTTAATAAAGCTTGATGCGACGGTTATATTATCGGCGGTAATCTCGGTCGAAATATTTCGAATAATTTGCGGATTAGCTCTTTTCGGGTAATTTTCGAACGTTAGCTTCGTAGGTTAAATAGGCCATGGTAATTTCTAATTAAGATTTATATAGTCCTACAGATTTAGGGCTGTTACTTTAATTTGGAATTTATTATTCCATTATTTCTAATACTTAAAAGCTAAATAAATCGTTTTTTTTTTAATAGCTTTAATTATTATAATTAAAGGTTGCTTGTCGTTATAATCGTGATATCGGTATTAAATAAGACTGAGACTCTTAATTGTTAAATATAAGCGTATATTTAGTATTAGGGTTAAAATAGTTGTTATTGTATTGATCATGGAGCCCTTGGACCGTGTCGGTCGGGGCTTATACTGGTAGATGTGGCTAGTGGAGTTCCCATCTAAGCCACAGGTAATCTCCGTGGCGTTCTGTCTTAGAACCCCTAATATCAACAGTTATCTGACACATATACGAATATATATACGAATGTCTCAACAACGCCACGTTTCCTGATAATGGGAGTAATATATTCAATTTCGCATTATCTGGGGCAAATAATTGATATGTAAATCATCATATATTAATACATATTTCAAGTGCGAAGTTAGATTTTCGGTAAAGGGTAGAATGCGTTGTTATGGCTTAGTTTTTCTTTGAAAAGTTAGATCTCTAATCATATATATCGGGCCGTTAGGGAGTTGACGGGCCGTTAACAGCTGTATTGAAAAACTAAGGTATGCCAAGCTTAGAAAAACTAAGGTATGTTTAACATCACTCTTTATATAACCTTAAAAATTTAAAGAACGAGCCGGGAAGGCCTAAACTAGCCGAGGTAAGGTACAGCTGCGCCTACGCAGCCACGCCTCGAAAATAAGGCCTATTGGTGAGGTTAACAATTAGGTGGCAAGTGTCCCTACAACCCGCGTAGAGCCTTCGTAAAGGAATCGAAGAAAGATGTTCCAGTAATTCGTTGGCTATTTTCTCTTTTTGTAGCAACCACTGAAGCATACCACTAGCCGAATCCCGGAACATTGCCTTCTCCTTGACATCCAGCGTAGCCACCGTGTGAGATATTCTTTGTGGTGATGCTAAATTTGGCCTTCATCGCTGCAACTGGTGGGAGACCGAATCGAACTCACGACAAATAAGGATAGCAGATAGAACCGGAACCTGTGCGTTCAATTGTAGACTGCCTGCAACAATACTGTTGTTACATTCTCGAATTCTCGTCCATAGGAACTTGCCTGTTGCTAGACACTTAATATCGCAAAGTCACCGTCAGTTACCAGCGCAAATTAGTGGCTGTTCGCAGAGAATGCGACCGGTTCTGCCACATCACTTGCATGAGTGGCTGCCTTGGCGACTTCGGCGCGTAGTCGTGGTGAGGCTATGTAGTGCCACAGCCTCACTGGGCAGATTTGACTACCAGTCTGCTTAGTCAAAAGAAACCGGCGAGCAACCTACCCGAAATTTCTAAGATTTAGCAGGTTAATTGATCCTGTAAGATCTTCCTTCTTCCCTCCCTTCAGACCACGGAATAATGGAGCCCGACACGAAAGCTGCGTGGGCCATCCATCGCAAAGTAGCCCAGGATGACATAGGGTTTGCACTACCCACCCACCCACGCTAAAATTTCCACCCGCGGGTACCCGTGGGTGGGTAAAAACTTTCATGGGTGGTTAGCAGGGGTCGGTGGGTAAAATGAAATTACCCACGGACTACCCATCCATGGGTACCTAAAGCGCCGAATGGGTAACCACTTACGGGTACCTATTTAAGATTTAAGTATTTATTATATAAATATAATTTGAATTAAACTTTGTAAAGATTAAAAAACTTATTAATTTAAATCTGCATTTAATGGAGTATTTTGTAAGTACTGATTCCTAAATTAAAACGCCTAATTATTATGCCCTGTAAAAACTAACCGCCTATATAATGCCGTATTAATTAGCGTATTAATCCGCGTACTAATCCGCGTACTTATCCTAATTATAAGGGTTCCAATTTATTTTTTGGATTAACTGTTTATCCCGAATAATTTTTTATTCCGAGTTAAACTTTTTAAAAAGCTGTTCGTCCTTTTTATGTTGAAAAGATTGCTAATTTTCTTGTTAACCTTATGCAAGTAGCTTATTTTTATCCTGAACCTGCTGGTCGATAATATTTGGTTGGAATATAAAGTTAACGATAGGTTAAGGATTAGGGTCCGGATATTTAAACAACTTTGAATTAGTGTTATTACCAGGATCGGTAGGCCTGAATAGGGCATTTGGTTTCTAGTCGATAATTTTTTATTCGTTAATAATAGCCTTTTATTATTAAGTGTGGCGGGTTAATTTGTTAGCTCGTTCTTTACGCTATTGCTTATCCTGCTAGCTTCGAGCCTTTTTTAATATCGCTTTTTATGCTTTGTTTTGGGTTTGGTTACGGTTTTTAAAAGGCGGACTTGGTTTATGTAATCCGCAAATCTTGCTACCGTCCCCGGGGAAGCTAAACGTATTTATCGGTTTTATGATTCCGGTTACGCTGTAAACCAATTTTATATCCTTTATTATTAAGGTAACCCGTTTGTTATGGATATAACATAAATTGGCAGCTATAAGCGATTAATACGTGGATTAATACGTATATCGAAAAGGAAACGTACCGGTAAAAAACGTTACGAAAATGGTTTCGGTTGCTTTTTGGAAGGCATTAAGTGCTAATCGTTAAAATTTAAAATCCGTATAGCCTAAACCGTAAGTAATTTTACGTACAAGGCGTTAAAACGGGGCCTTTGCGATAAATATTTCGGTAATTTTTTGATAACGCTTAATTTTTCTAAATATAACGGCTGGAATAAAATTAATAAAAATTAATTAATAAGATATCAAATACTTATTACCAGGCCTAAATCGTTTGGGCTTTTTGATTCGGCCGGTTGTTTCCGTAAAGGTTTTTTTAGCTTTATTTTTGGCCTTGCTTTTCGCCTTATTTTTAGCCTTACCTTTAACCTTGGCCGGGTATTTACTTTCGACGCCTTTGGCGGTTAAAGGTTTACGCGATGCCTTTAAATTAAGATTAGTATATAAATTAGTACATAAATTAATATACGGATTAATATAGGTATTAACTTACGAGTTTTCGTACGCATTATAATTATATAACTATTTGTCGTATCCGGAAAATAATATGAAATCCGAAATTAATTAATTAAAGTTAATTAAAAACGCGTAGTTACGAAAAAATGCGATTACGTAAAACTTTATAATATATTATATATATAATTTGTAATACGTATATGTATAATTTGCATTATGTTATAAGGTAAAGCTATAACGGTAACTTAATGGATTTACTTTTCTTGAAAAATTTAGTAACTTAATTGTCCCACTTTTTTTGAAAAATTTTAAGTTAAATAACTTAATTAATTATAATAAAATACGAAAATTTTTTTTAAAATTTTTTTTTAAATTTTTTAAATTTTTTCTTATTTTTTTAAAATATAAATCCACGTATATAAATATTAAAAATTAATTATATTATAAAAATCTTAAATCAAATTTACCGTCTTTATTACTGAATATGTGCAAATTAATTAGCATTACGCTTATTCCTTATTAGTATACGTTTCCGAACGGGTTGTAATAATTTTT
This sequence comes from Monosporascus sp. CRB-9-2, assembly GCA_004155915.1. Classification (NCBI taxonomy): domain Eukaryota; kingdom Fungi; phylum Ascomycota; class Sordariomycetes; order Xylariales; genus Monosporascus; species Monosporascus sp. CRB-9-2. Next base: position 36,139 of record QJOA01000057.1, on the reverse strand, counting down.
CAGAATTATTATAAGCTTTCCTTTTCCGTATTTTCGCCGATCTAGTCGTAACGTTTCCAGTCCTTGTTTGCCTTTTGGCGCCTGAATTAATTAAAGGTGGCAATAGGTTAGGTTTTTGTTATACGGTAATCTTATCGTGAACTTGTTACCTTGGTAAGAAACCGGCTGTAATCGGGGCTGTTTTATTATCGACTTGAGGTATAACAGTTTAAGAAGCGGGTTGGGAATTGTTAATGTCGCCGATAGCGAAAGCGGGATAGGTAACGTTTAAACTTTATTTTTCCGAAAATTTCGTATAGAAGGTTTTTTCGATTTTTTTTTGTCGACGTTCCGTAATTTAAGTAAGTTTATCGTTTTCGGTATAATCGTATTAAATATTAAGCAGTAAATCTTTTAATTTATTTCGTAGATGGGATATTATAAAAAGGTTGATTCGGAATATAGGGTACGTTAGTTCGGAACGGTTATATAAATAAATTAACCTAGCCTAACTTTACGTTTATTTTATTAATACGGCAACAGCCTGAATACAAAGGTGATTACGGGCGAATACGGCCAGCTTAGGAAAAGACGTTTTTATCTTACGCCAAAATGCAAAAATATCTTGGTTAAGGGGCAGGCCTACGTATTAATTAACGTACTAATTCCCGTATCGAAAACTTATATAATTTACGCATTTCTAGGTAGTGATCGACGATTTGCTCCTAAGGCCGATGGTTATCAGGAATTAATAAGTTCGAAAAGGTGCGGTATTAAAGGTTAACATGGATATTTTCGGAAAGAAAAAAAAAAAAAAAAAAAAAAAAAAGTAGTATAAAAAAATACCTTTTGGAAAGTTTTGATACTATCGGTTATAATTTCCGATAGGTTTCGATTAGTACGCTATTTACTAAGAAGCTTCGTTACGTTATTTCTATATTTTTCGTAATAGGATTTGTAAGTATTTTTAAAGTAACGAATCGTTTTATTACGAAAAAAGTCGTTTGTAAACGATTAGCCCAGAAACGTTTTTTACTTATCGAAATAAAATTTTATTTTTAAGTCCGATAAAGGATATAAAAGCATAGCAAGGATAAGATAATATTTATTATTTTTGAAAGCTTTATTAATATAACGCTGGTAAAACTTGGAGCAATTTTAAACGGCTTAAAGTAAGTTTTTAAAATAAAATTGCGGGGTACTAGCAGAAATTCGATTTTGTAGGTAAATTTCGCACTTACGAAAATGCTTTTTTATAGTTTTAAACCCTACAAAAACATGATTATAATTCGTCTTTTTTAAAGCGCCAAAAAGGGTGGTCAGTAATAGGAACGGCTTGCAAATATCGATTAAGTAATCGATAATATTTTAAGTAGTTTCCGTAATTTCGAAGCCAGTTATTTTTTCGCGACATATGTAGTTCTCGATTGCAGGTCTTAGTCGACGAGCCCGGACAAGCATGTATACGACGGAGCTCTAACGAGTCCTTACGTTTCGAATAACCTGCAGCGGTTTTTGAATATTTAAGATACCTTTTTTTTTAAAAGCAATCTGTATATATCTAAACCGCTGCTGGCGTTTTGTATTAAGATTAAAATATATCGATAATTATTTAATTTAAATCGGCTAAAAGATTAATACGAAAATTAATATGACGTTATTAACGGGATAATAAGGGTTAACGTACCCCTGTTACGATACGATTAGCCGTATTAAACTTGATTTATTTAATTTTGGTTATTCCTTTTTCGTCCTTTTCCATTTTTAAGCCCGCCTGATCTTTTATTTTAGCACTATCAGTAATTTTTAACCGTTTAAAAAAACGCTTGTAAATATTTTGTAAAAAATGCAAGAAATAATGGAAATAGTTTGCCCCGTTTATTTATTCCTGTTTTTATTTATCCTTTTTCATACATTTCCTGAATTTTTTTATGCTGAAATTCGCTCCGCCATCCGCTATAATAACTTGGACTTTTGTATGGAACCCGTATTTCTTTAGCGCCTCGTATAATGCTTAAATATTTAACTTTTTTATTTTATTTTCGTATAGCTAGATGTTAATTAGAACGTATTTAAATGTTTAGCTTTTGTCGATAAAATGAATATATACGCCTTGGAAAGCCCATGCTAAACCAGGGAAAATCCAAACGTTTATAGTTACCGAAACGTAAAATTCGGAAGGGAGATCTTACAACTTTAACCGTACGATTTCCTTCGCGTACTTTTCGCATCTGTCCTTAAGCTTACGGGATCTTGGAAAATTATAGGTAAGGTATATATGCCGGACCTAATTAATAAAGTGCGGATTTTCGATAGAATGGAAAGGTAGATATAAGCTGGTCTATATTTTAATTATAAAACGATTATTTTTAAACAAGATTCCGGTAACGTAAAATGGATGTTGTTAAATTATAATTAGTACGGTAATTAATACGATAATTAATACGTACCAAGATACCTTACTTATAATAAAACCTATAACGGCTTACGTTTTTTTATTTCGAATTAGCCTTTTTTTTTCGCATAATTTATTATTTATATAATTTTTTAACGTAATGGTGCCATTATTATTTTTGTTTGATTTCGGATATATCCGGGTTTTATAACAAGATTTACAGATTACCATAGGCTAACCTGTTTTTAAGGTCGCGTTATGGATCCAGCCTTATTAATGCCAAAACGTTCGATTAAAAACGAAAATTTTTTAAAAAAGTGTTTCGTTTACATCGTTATCGAAGGTAACTTTTTTTTAAAATTACGGCCGCCGTATAAATTACGCCTTAAACATTTCGGTATTTTCCGTTTTATAAACATAACATATTAAAATGCCAAATTGTAAAAATGGTTCGTTTATTTCTTATACGTTATTTTAAAATCCTGAGCTAACTTCCGATCGGGTTAGGAATTTAGCTTTTTTAACGTATTTATTACTTAATTCGTCGTTACCCGATTTATTAAAATCCTTTTCGCTCCCTTAATTGGATTCGTTTCCTAATTCCTTATTACTTTTTTCCTAGCAATTTATTTCGTCGAATACGTAATTATTTCCAAATTCGTTTCCGTTTTTAACGTTCGGTTACTTCCTAGATTTAGGTTCGCCTTTATTTTCGCCTTTATTTTTACCTTCGTTTCTGTCCTTATCGTATAAGGCATTACCTAATTCCCGCAGCTAACTTTCCATTTCGAAAGCTTTTTTATTTAATTCCGACGCATAATTTTTTTCGTCGGTTATGGCCCGGTTAAAAAGGTCGATAAAAAGCGGTGGCATATTATAATAACAAGCTCGAATAATGTTTAAAATATGTTACAAATTTCGTTATTAAACGCAACCGTATACGATTAATATATTAAAAGCAAAAAATTAATACGTTAAAAGTAAAAGATTAATACGGACGGAAACGTAAAGATAATATACGCTGGATATAGCAAACGGATTATTTATTTTCCGACCCATTTATTTAACGTTTATTTCATTCCGGACCTTTCGGATAGATTTTTTTAACCTTCCATCTTTTTCCGAGCCTTATATAACCGGAATACCTCCCTTTATAAATAAAGCCATACCTTTATTACGTCGCGTATTAGGCGACATCATAAAGGAAATCCTAATTAATCGTATTAATATACGGTTTAATCGTCCTACAAATTCGTTTATTACCCTTATTATTACTATTACGACGATTATTAACAGTAATAATTCTAATCCTTTAAAAAACGAAACTTTTACCCCAAGGATTCGAACAAGAATTATTAAATTATCCCGATAGCAATCGCCGACTGCTTTTACGTTTAGACAGAATGTTACTAAACAAGGGCAAGTTCCAAAGCAAAATATTCGCGGTTGCCAGGTGCAAAAAAGGAAGGCTAAAATAAAGACTTAATATCGTCGCTTTAAACCTGGAAGTAAGTTGCATATTTTAAATTAATACGCTAATTAGTACGAATTTAATTTCAAAAAGTTGTAACGTTACGCAAAATTAGGCGGTTTTAAAAATTATATACCCCGTTAATTTTATAGCACCCCTTTAAGCTCGTAATCCGGTAGATTTTATTTAATATGTAACCGAGGAATGATTTTAAGATTTAGCGATCGGCGTTAAAAGTATTATAAGAAACGGCGGAAGATAAATTGGTTACGTTATTTACCAGCAGTAACTTATATACGATTTATGCAAAAAGAGTTATTATTTACCCGAAAAATTTCCGTTTAGTTAAGCAGATTTATAGGCAAATAGGTTTAGGTTTTTTTCCTAATATCGCATAATAAATATTAAGTATTTCTTTAGGAAGAAAATTTTTTACCCGAAATTTAGCCGGAATTTTTTTTTAAGTGGATTAATTGTATATATACTTACTTAACTTTTTCCAATTTAATAATTAAATACCAAATTTCCTTTTTGGTATATTTCCATTAAATAATAAGGTATTTACTTAATTTTTTCATATTTTTAATCGCATTAATAATATAACATTAATTTTAATATTTATAATTAATTTAAAGTAAATATTATATTAAATAAAATATTATTTTTTTACGTTACGGTTATTAATTAAAGGTATAAATATACCATATTCTTAATATAATACGTATTAATTTTTATATTAATCGGTTCTTTGTTATATTTAACATAATATCGGCTTCCGGAAAAAACGGCGATAAATTTTTTCGCAAGCGTTGTAAACCTAACGACGCGCTTTTAAATAATAAGCATACCGCAAAAGCGCAAAAGCGTAACGAAAAATTTTTTCGCGAAAATTTTAATAAAAAGGCCGTAAAAAATGCCCAGTAAGTATTACGAGCCAAAATCCGCCGCGATAAAGCGGCTTGGGATAAAAAATATCTCGAACCGGACCTTATTATTTAAAATAAAGTTTACCGTAATATTGTCGATATCGTTAATAATTTATTATAAATTCTGCTTTTGGCAACGTATTAATTTCCGTATTAATTACTTTTAGTCGCTTATAAAACAAATACCTTAAGCAATTTGCAGCTTAATATAATATCGATTTCAAATTACGTTTTGGTATAATAAAAATGGTTATAAGTAACTCGAATTGGTTATTTTGTAAACTTCCTGGTTTGAATAATAATTTTCCATAAATGTCCGTTAACAAAGAATAAAAATTTATTTCCGAAAAAAAGCTATCGGAAAATAAACAAATTGCTTTATTTTAATAAAATAATATAACCCGCCGTTACTTTTATTTCCAAAAGTTCGAAGATAAATTAACGTTAACAATTAACGATACGGTATATATTATGGCCGAAAAATTTCCCGAATCATTAAAACTAACTTCGGATAAATTTAACGCTTTATTATTAAATATTAAAAAGGTAAATTTTTATTTTTTTCATATTTATTTTTTAATTTTTCCCTTTATCCTTTATTTTAATATATATTAATTAATTTTTTTTAAATGCTTGGTCGTAAGTTTAATCTTAATTTATATTTTAATTTGCTACCGTTATATGCGAAACATTTTGCCCGAATAGTTACTAACGTAATCGTAAAACATACCGGACGGAAAGCGCCTTCGTTAAAACATAAAAATTATGATATTCTGGCTAAGTAACGGGAGACGGTAAGTTAATTAATACGTAAATTAGTACGTTTATTCGTTGCTAATTTAATTTTATAGTACCAGCTATATTATACCTATATCCATTAGGTTAAATTTTTTCAAAAGCCTTTGTAAACTTTATATTATAAGGCCCGACAAAGTTGCCACCACTTACGTAATAAAAACTTAATACCCGAAATTAAGCTAAATATCCTTAATTTTTTTCGTAACGAAAGGGAAAATAAAACTTAGGTTACCCTAATTTTTCACTATTTTTGCAATTTTCCTAATATTCGTTTTTTAATGGCGGATGACGAAAAGAAGCTCCTAAGTAATCTTATTAAACTTTAACCTTTCGATATTTAAACCTGAAAGAAATTATTTCCGCGGGTGGCGGACAAACTTAAATTACGCTTCCGATTTTATAAGTTCCGGTAAGTTAATTACCTATTTTATTAGCGTATTAATCTTCGTACTAATTTATTTCCTTTAGCCTAATTCGAAATATAAATTTCGTTACTTTAATTACTTCCTAAAAATGCGGTCGTATTTTTAGCCTACGGTTACCGGAATATTAAGAGAAGTAATTTCCTTCGGCTACAATGCCCGCAAACTTCGTAAATCTTGGTCGCCTTATTTTCCCGGCCCGGCCTGGCTCTGGAATAATACGGCAACGCGATAGCTCGAAAAAGCCGTTTTTCGTTCGGTTCCTAAGTAAAAAATAAAGTTGGCGATAACCTTGATATATATCCTTAAGGTCTTTCCGATTACCCCTAAAGCGTTCATAAACAACTTTTTCCCAAACGTATATTCGTTTAGCTTACAAAACATAATGGATTGAATAATTTAGCCAAATTAGGATATTCGTAACTAATTTTGCTTGGTTTATAAGGTAAAGCAATTAATACGCAAATTAATACGCAGATTAGTACGCAAATTAATACGCCTTTATAACAATCTTGCATTTAAAGTAAATACGACTTTTAATTCTCTATGTTCTGACGTTATCATGATTTTTACCTAATGGGTACCCGTAGGTGGTTAGCTCGTGGGTGGGTAGTCGTGGGTATTTTTGAATAATTGCCAAGACCACCCACGGGTGGGTACCCACCGTCGTGGGTAGTCCGTGGGTACCCAATGGGTACCCACTGCAAACCCTAGGATGACATAGCAGTCTGGCATCCGGGGTGTGAACGCGCTGCGAAGAGGCTATGCATCCAGCAGCCAGAACAACCATGCGAGCCTATAAGCTGTGTTGCGAGCATATCTGATTGCATGTCGCAGGAGGATGCGATGCAATATGGAGCGCTACCTATTCAACCAGCGTCAATATGGCCACAAATCCATGGGACCATGGACGCCTCATATGCCGGCATTACGGAGATGAACATCAGTCCAGGTGCCTGGGGAAACGATGAGATGACGTATGCAATATCCCAGGATATTGGGGTGGAGGAGGTTGAGATGTCCACACCTAGCCATGGAATTTTGCTTGAGAGTGCTGCCTTTGAACCTGATGCGTTTGCGAGAAATATTACACTTGAGAGCTCCGGGCGCGATCAATATGGCACAGACGATATTTTCAGCGCTCAGGATTTCATACCTCAATTAGCCCTCCACGAAGAGTTCCCGCTCGACTGCGAGTATCAAGAGCCGCCAACGAATGAAAACTGGAAGGATGCGTTCTTGTTAGCCCAGCTGCCGCAGGCTCTCGAGCCCGTCGCAGGAATATCGGACACGCCGACTGGGCCGGAAAGTGATATGAATTCGAACTGCGATGGCGCTACCCCTGTTCAGAATCCATTCACAGAGGTATTAAGCCAACAGACTCCAAAGACAGACCTGAGCCCAAGCTATGAAAGGTCCAGCGGCGGTAATCCAGCATATGACCACATGTCCGGAACCCCTGGTTCCTGTGGCAGACACGCAATGCACGCTGAGCCCGTCCGTGATTGCCAACGGCAAACGCCGCCTTTGAATAAAGCGCAGGATCGATGTGATGCTTGTTTTGGATATGTTAGTGGATCCTTGCCGTCTTTGGTACTGTGGGCACTGCTAATGAACCCAGGTCATCGTGGATTTGTCAGTGCCTCCTGAACGAGTTGCGACAGATCGTTCCGCTCCGTTGACGATGAAGCGATTTGGAGAGGCCTTTATGCTCCACCTAATGGATTCGAGAAAATACGTTGGGATCTTGATGGAGCCCGCCCTAATAAGAGTTATAAAAGATTACACGGTCCAGCTGGAGGCGATGCTGGTTGTTTCGGGCCCACCACTTCCCCAAGGAAAAGCAAGGCTGAAATCCAAGTTGCCACAGATAAAGCCCATACATTCCGTCCGTATAGTCGTAACTGGGTTGAAGCATGAGAAGTCTGCTGTCGGCAATATTCTCTCAGAAGCTGGTTTATTTCTTCAGCACCCCTCCGCTAACGAGTATGATGGGCAATTGGAATATTGCAATCCGCATTACCTCCTCCGCCCAGGGGGAGCAATGCCAGACCTGCAGCACTTCGCTCTCGACAACCCCCCAGGGGAGGCGCATCAGCTTCGTCCGCTAAACGAAACCCACAAGAGCCGTTACATGAAGATATTTGACTCTGTGGACGCCAAAGATGTCCCTATGAATGCTCAAGCAAGCCCCCGTCTCAAGTCGGTTTTGATGGAGTACGAGTCCGATATTGCTGGCGATGATTGGCCCACTAACATCTTGTAGGCATCAACAAAAGGCGCTCGCAATGATGGTAGAGAAGGAGAGCGGCATTATTCTGCAGCCAAAGTTCCCTCCCCTCTGGGAACATATTCAGGTCAGCGACGGATCTAACAGGTACGTATGATCTATCAATGGAACGTGAATTATTTGAGTTCTAATAGTGCGTTCAGGTTCCGCCATGTGATTACAGGGAACGTTGAAAGAAATCCAACGCCGTTACGCGGCGGACTACTCGCTGATGTGAATCGCCTTATCCCTTTGGATGATGAGATAGTGGGCTAATTCCTGATCAGGACATGGGCCTCGGGAAGAGCTTAAGTACTTTGGCTCTTATCTGCGCGTCTCTCGACGTGCTGGATTGTCATGCGAAGCCAACCAAAGCTGGCTCGTCTCGGGCGACGCTTATAGTCACGCCGAAATCGAGTACGTAACCATTCTCCAAATGCCCTCACCGGTCGTCGCGAACCCACGATATTGATAACCCATAGCTATAATTGGATGGCAGCAGCAGTGTAGCATGTCAGTATGCCCGAAATCCACAGACGGTCACTCCTGACCAGCTTTAATAGTCACGTCCACCCTGACCGACTGCGGGTTGCGGTGTATCATGGCTCTCGGAAAAAAGATACATCAGTCCATCTACATGATTCCGATATTATTTTGACGACCTATGAAACGATGAGGTCATCATGGGTTGGTCAAGACTGGCTCTACCAGGGGACATGGCATCGCGTTGTTTTAGATGAGGGTGAGTCAAACTAGCATCGGTTGCTTACGATGCCTCACTGCGGCAGCTTAGACATTTACGCAGCACATCATATACGAAATCGTTCGTCCCAGACGTTCCAGGCGGCCTGTGCCATCAAGGCTCGGTACCGATGGTGTTTAACAGGGACACCAATTCACAACTCTCTCGATGATTACGGAGCACTGCTGAGTTTCATTGGTGTGCCTTCGTTAGCCGAAAAAGCCCAGTTTGATTTTTGGATCACGTCGGCGTTAAAGGACCAGACTCCTAGGTATATGCAGAGGCTTAGAGATCTCATAAGAGCCACGTGCCTCCGTCGAACCAAAGGAACGCTTCCGGTCTCCTCTACTCTACCAAAGCCTGTTGAGAAGGTAGAGCCGGTCGTCCTCCACGGAGATGATCGAGTTTTGTACGAATTCTTCAAGAACCAAGCAGCCAGCTTGGCAGCAAATTTTACACAGAAGAAACCTCCTGGCGCGGAAGTCATTGGATCGGGGCGTAATAATATCTTATCGCTTATCAACTTTCTGCGTCTTATTTGCAACCACGGCGAGCAATTACTCCCAACAGCAGCCCTGCGTGCCTGGAAGGCCAGAGATGCCACGTCTATCGACTGGGGCATGATGCAGAGTCCAAGAAAGAGATGCGACCTCTGCCATGCCGATATTGAAGAGTCATACAATCTTGGATCAGGCTACTCGAATGCGAACTGCATCCACTTGGTCTGTGAGAGCTGCACTGTCGCTTACGAAGACGAATCTACCAACATCGAAGCTTTCTGTCCAAAATGTTTGGCTACTGAAAGTAATGACAACGATTCAAAACTGGCTCGAGGGACAAATGTGTTCCATCGCCCATCCGCCAAAATAGAGGCTTTGCTTCGCAATCTCTGGGTGGAACGCAACATTCAACAAACTTGTGACGGTAGAAGCCGAGCAAAATGGTAGGGGGTCACCATAATTCCGGAAATTTACCACGACCCATCATTAACTTCAGCATAGCGTAATCTTCACGTACTGGACCAAGATGCTCAATCTGGTGGAACAAGCGTTGAAGAAGCACGGCTTCAACTTCAAACGTATGGACGGTCAAACGCGTCTTCAGGATCGCACTGAGGCGTTACGTTTATTCAATGAAGACCCCAAGTGCACCATTTTTCTTGCAACTATCGGTAGCGCTGGAGAAGGGTAATGATGTTCCTGCTTTCTTGTACATCCTCTTGTCTGTCTACTGACGAACATGACTACGTAGAGTCAACTTAACTGCGGCTACTCACGTCCACTTGATCGAGCCCCATTGGAATCCTATGGTCGAGGCGCAAGCTGTGGATCGAGTGCATCGGATAGGACAGACTAGACAAGTCACAGTAACGAGATATATCGTCTCAGGCTCCATCGAGACGGTACGTGATGGAAACTTGTCTTTTATAAGAGAACCGCACTAATAAAATTATGCTACAGTATATGCAATGGATTCAGCAGGAAAAGCTGAGGCTCGTCAACCAGTCTCTTGAGTCATGCGATATATCCCAGGCGGACATTGACTCTAGGAGGTGGAATGTGAGTGCACCGTCCCTGAACTTGTACAGATGATGTGAGACTAACATATGGGAGATACTTCAAAACTTTCTTACGTAGGTAACATCACCTAAGAATTAGCGTTTTTGTGCCCACGCATGTAGTTCGCTGATAGTGCGAACACATCATAATTCGCCGGGATATTTGCGGACAGACGATCCTTTTGGCCTAGAAGTTCCCTCCAGCAAAAGTGTGTTATAACCCAACAGGCTTGGCTTATTCCAGGACGATTGGAACGGACAGTAAGAAAAGGTCCGATAACAGCCCAGGGTTACGTAACTGGCTTAATCGTCTTAAGGAGCTTGGCGACTTAAGCCGCCTAAGAACCTTCAGCTTGTTATAAAATATTCACGCTTTTTATCTTCTGTTGGCAGAAGTGTTGCCACCCTTCAGATCGGGAGGCGCTGGGTTGCTATCTGTTGCTGTCCTACAACTGGGGGTGGAGGAGCAGCCACATATATAGCCTTAGCTCCTTTGTCCTTGCAATCCTAGGGCCACAAATCAAAGTCCTCTCAACCTCTTTAACGCCCTTTCAACAACTCACCATGTCTGCCGACATCCCCCCCATAATTTAAATTAACCATTCCATATCTTACCAACTAAAGAAATATATTGAATTTAGTTGTATTAAAATTTATACACCTTAGTTTTAACCTTATTGTCGGCAGTTGTGGTGATTTGTTGAAAGGAGGTTGAAAGGAACAAAAGGGCTTTGATTTGTGGCCCTAGGATTGCAAGGACAAAGGAGTTGAAGCCTGTATGTGGCTGCTCCCCCATCCCCAGTTGTAGGACAGAAACAGACAGCAACCCAGAGGCCCCCAGTCTGAAGAATTGCAACACTTTGCCTATAAAAATATTATATACAACTTTTACCAGCTATTTCCGATATCACTTTCATACAGCTACAGATATATCTCCACCTCTTCCAGTTAATTTCATTACCCTCATTTTCTAGCTAGAACTCTATGGAGGATAACCCGATCATCAGGGTTGCTGTCAAGTAGCCAGATTGGCCTTTGGAGCTAATATCCGCACTTTTGCCGTTTAACAGTTATGGGCCCGGTTAGCGCAGCGGTACAACCGCAATTCCGCTGCATGTGGGATGCCAAATGGTAAAAGTGGCGTCTTGGCGGCTAGCTTGGCAGCACCTAGAAGGGCTTGTGTTCGAGCGAGAGGCGTGGCGCACAAAGTTGGTAAGAGAGGCAGATAAGTCCTAAAGTCAGATAAGTCCTAAAGTCCAATTGTGTCGGCCCAGCTCTCCGAGAGGCTCGCAAAGCTGGGGGGGTGTGTCAAGTAGCCAGATTGGGCTTTGGAGCTAATCTCCGCACTTTTGCCGTTTGACAGTTGCCACGACCGAGTTCCTCTTTAGCCTCCGCCACAAGAGCATCCCACGACTTTCCTAGCCACTTGGAGATGTTTTTTGGACCCTTTTCATCTTCAACCTTGTTAGCCGCTCTGCCGGCCCGGGTGTAAGGGTCCGCACCCTGCAGCAACAGAAACCTCATCAACTCAGCTGCTTCGTAGGAATCCTGCCTCGCCGCTTGGTGCAGTGGCGTCAGATAGCGATCACTTGTGCGATGATCTACATTCACACCGCGGCTAATCAAGTACTGCGCTAGCTTAACGGAACGAGTCGTTGATGCCACGCTGTTCAATGCAGTTCCTGGACGGTTCTTCCCTAGTAGCTTAGTGGAGATTATAATGTCCCACATCCTCGTGAGAGCGGCTTCGCGGTGTGGACGGCCAGCCGTTGACCTTATAACACCTGGTGTAAAGCAATCCGTTACGTTCCGGGCCTCAGGTGCTTCAGAATACCTAACCAGGAACTGTTGAAAAGCGTCAAAGAGCCGCTCTGAGTCGGATAATAATATTATTGACATAACGCTGTGATCTATGCGTGACTTAAAATTGAAATGGGTGCTTAGATGCTCAAATACACCGATATTGTTGACTTTTGCTGCCGATATCAGTTGGTCGGAGTGAGCGACGCCATCCTTCAGGATGAGTAAATCAACCATAGCAGTGGATCCAAAAGCGGCAGCGGCACACTGAAGTTCCCCCATTCTTGCGGAATCAGCGCTAAACTTTGATTTGAAGTGGGATAGAAGTGCAGCCACCGCTTGTACATTATTAGCTCTGACCAAGTCGAAGATGAGGGGTTGTATGTCGTCGTCGTCGTCCACGCTATCACTCGCGAAAGAATTGGTAGATTCTTTACTTTGGTGGTATCGATCCAAATGGCGGTCGCGCATCTTTCGCGAAACGAAGCCTCCATTGGCATACTCGCAGGATGGATCCGCACACTTCCACGGCCGTGTATGGGAGCTGGTATGCTTCGTCCGGGCAGACCTTGTCTCAAAGCCGTGACGACGGAACTGACAATCCACGACACTACACTTGAAGATACGGCGGCCATATTGGTTTTGAATGGTATTGCAATAGCACATCTCTTTGTGAGTCTCTGTCCTGCAGAGCAATTCGTCCATGACCTTGTAGATGCGAACTGAAACAAGAGATATCTTGAGTGGGTCCTGGTTGATCCACGAGGTGTCTAAAAAAAGTTGACGAGTGAGTAACCTTGGATTGCGTTCAAGAGAGCCTTAATTAGTACAACATACCTTTGGTCTTGCTGTGCTCAGCCCCTTCGCAGAGCCGGCGGAAATTAGCAACGTTGCAAAGCAGGTCATACACTTCTGGGCATGCCTTCTTGAAACATTCCAGCCTCGGTTGAGGAGGCACCTGTTTGCTCCGGCTGAACTCGTTGTTGGCTCGTCGTTCTAGTAAGAATCGAAGTGGGTTCGTCAATCGTGGGATGAGCTTCTTCTCTTCTTCGGAGGAAATGCAGCCGAGGACCAGATCAAACCATATGTGACTTGAATAGTCGTGGAAAGCATAAAAGCCACTGAGAACATTCTCCTGTAACTCCTCGTTGGAGCACTCTTGATCATGGTGGGGCTGGCAGAGGTACGTGATACACGTTACCGCGAGGTCTAGTGTAACTTCAATGCGGTTTATGAACCCAGAGACATTGGGGCTGAAGATGTATCTGATAGGTATGGGGTTAGCGGAGCTGATGAGCGTTTCTGAGATCTATACGAACTCCTTGACCGTAAAATGAACAAACTGAACGTAATTGTCAACTACTTCTAAGACGGGCCCACAAAGTCTTAGAAGATCTATCCTCGCAGTTACTCGAGGTTTACCCTCCCAGTCTTCAGGCTTGACCTTCAAGGCCTGGTGAATTTCCTGGACGGTCATAGGGGCTGGTGTGCAGCCAATCCATCCAAGGATCTTCCGTGCTCTTTCCTGGACCAATGCGGGTTGTAGATTGTTAATGCGCGAGAGTATTCGGCCGTATCTAATCTCGTTAACTATAACAAGCTTGTCCGTAGGGAAGGCTATAGACACACGCGTCGTCAAGCGATTCCGGAAGAGCCGCCAACTCATTGCGAATCTCTTCGATATCGTCCAGCCATCGCATGCTTTTCAGAACTACTTTGGCGTATAAAAACATTCCTGCCAGGTTCTCAGCATATATCCACAGCATGCAAGGAGAAGCTTATGGTCACAGACCTTGTGAGTTCGACGCTAACGGAGCGAGCAAGCCCCTAATCTCTGTCTCCGTTTCGGGGAAGAAGTTGCATTGCCGGAACCAAGTCTGACACTCTTGGTTCACAAATGTCTGAATGTTTCCAGCGTTTTTGTGGTCGACGCGGAGAATGGTCGATTCATCCTTCAGAACCGAGTGAATATCAGCTTCGCTCCTACTGCTTATTATTACCTTTACCCCTTCGCAATCTTTTGACAGGCCAAGCAGGTATTTCAGCAACCTCCCACGTTCGAGTTCTTCGATTTCGTCCAGTCCATCGATGATAATGTAGACCAACCCCGCATATGCAAGAAGTTGCTTGAAAACATGTACGGCGCCATCGGTGCTACTTCTTAGGTCATCGCCGGTCGACTCACACACGATGGCTCGGAGGTCGTCATCGTCGGAAGCCAGTTGGAAATCAAAGAGTGGAAGACAGACAAAGCCGATGTGCTCGAGCTGAGCGTATAGCTGAGGAACGCAAAGAGGGCTCTGCCGCATGTCTTCGCCCTCTCGATGACGGTGCTGGATAGGAATGTCTTGCCTATGAGCGCGTATCATGATGAGATTGCAGATTCAGTCGGACGGTTCGTTGGCACACTCACCTGCGCCAGGTATACCTTGCAGCCACAGTAGGCGCAACTGATGATTCGACGGATCTAGCCATTTAGCAAAGTCCCCATCGTTAAGCAGCCACTTGCCCGTTCCTTCACATCTTTGAGCCTTTATCGAATCAAACCTCTTGCCGTGGTCTATAGGAGAGATATCCGTTTTGATAGCCCAGAATTCTTGTCTGCGGTGAGACCCCTCTGACCTGAGGGCAGCTTCGCGTTCCTGACGAATGTGTTCGAATTGGACATCGTTTCTCAAGAGGTGAGAATGACGTTCAATATTCTGCCTCACCGCCTCGATCTTGTCCTTGTACTTGGGCCACAGAGACTCAAATACGTACCGCCAACCTAAAGAGGAAGCACCAGTGTTATCAAACGCCACATCATTTGCGCCAACATAGACTTACGCGGAAGCCTGAAGAATTTGAGAGCGACCAAGTAAAAATCAAGAATATCTCTGAAAAAGAGAGCAAGGACATCCTTGATGTGCGTATTCTGGCTGAAAAGTCGAGTCACACTTATGAACTCCGGTAGCAGGTTGCCGATGGCAGCCGTGGTGTTGACGATCGCATCGAAAGACTGCTTTAAAACACTAGCCCATTGGAGCAAGAGCTTGATGGGGCCCCATATCAGCGCCAGGATGTCAGGCTTCGCCTGGATAAAGATCTCTATAACCTTCGAGTATTCCTCCAGGCGGTTGAGGAACGGTTCGATTTTCGACAGGTGACGCAGATGTCCTTTCTCTGCTTGTTGCTTCTGCAGATTGTCTGTGAAGTCATACACCTGCTCGATAGAAGTAGTTTTTAGGATCTCATCGTAGATAGCATCGTCTTTCAGCTTATCTTTGAACTCGGATTTCGCAAATTCGAACGCAACTTGCACTGGATCTGTGGAAGCGGCCATTTCCGGAGGTGAATGTAATGTAATTGCGGCCGTGACGGAAAGGAAGAAACTCTTTTCTGTCCCACCAGCCTGAATAATTTTCGAGTGCGGCCGGTACTGACATCAGCCCACGCGAAGCTGGCGGCTACATCTTTGGCCTACGTTGGGCGTACTGCACTTATAGGCACATTAAGGTGGCGGTGGCTTCGCTTTCACAGCCCCGCTATGGTTCACCATTTACCATATAAGCCGGAGAGTCCCGGGGGGGTGGGGTAGTATATAGTCTAGCTAGAGCATACAACACCAAGACGGAAATGATACGACCCTCGGTTTGATTTAAGAGTAATTTCCATTCAAAGTACGGACGGAAGCATGCTAGGCGCTTAAGCAGGAGAAATATCGAGAACAGCTCTGGGGCGCAGGAGCAGCGAGACTTCAGATGAGCCTCGTGAGAAAAACACCAATCTCCGCTCCATCATTTTACGGCCTACACTTGCACGCCAACAGCAAACGAACCATCGGTTAGCAGCTACAGAACACGAGACGCGGAGGTTTATGACCTAGGCTCACTGAGCGTAGAGAGAACCGACTTGTAAGGCATAACAGGCTATTTATTGATAAAATCATCACTGCCTAAGGCTTATGAATGGATTGACGAGTGTCTGACAGTAGAAGCCCAAAAAAGACTCCATATAATGGGTGTAGCTTGCCTTATGTTCGTCCCAGGTGCCGTGCCCGACGTGGGCACTATGTTGTCAGAACATCGAAGGTTATTAATGGCTTCCTAGCCCCTCTAAAAGGAGTGATACTATCCCCCTGGACAAAGTCTTGTGAGGACTGGGATAAGATACGCCAGCAAGTCCTTGGTGGGATGCAAATCGCACCTTGTCTTTTTCTTCCGATGTAACTAGGCACAACCTGCAATGTCACCTAGGTGGCTACGCGCCCAGTACAAGATTTCCTATGGTTTGGTAGGTCACCTACTAAACTGCTCCGGGATCTGGTTTCCCCAAGTAACTCGGTGCCAGCTGCAATGTTTGGGAAGTGACTGCAGGCCCGCTGCAAAATTGCCTCTGATGGCATGCAGCGTATTTCCTCAGTGTGCTTATCTTTCCACTTAGACCCAATTGAGCGTTCTGATTTACTGTAGATTGCATTTCTCTGCACGCGACAGTTGAAATTAGTATTAGACTTTTCTACGGTATGGTAAGAGAATAGTCGAATAACGCGCAGAGTTTAAATGCCATCTACCTTACGGCGTAGTTTTACCCGCAGCAACCAGTTTGCCACCTGATTTTGTAACTTCGTAATATAACGAAATGCGATAACACCAACGACATCACAGAATGCATCTCTGCCTACATAGTTAGCAGGCAACATCTCCATATAACTGCTTCTTAAGGTTTTATCCCGTCTTTCTTTTTCCATCTATGGTATTTTCCAGTAACCCTTTTATCTGCCAAGGTCCCTCTCCGCTTGTCTACGATGCTAGTTGCCAACCTAATTAACAACAACAAAACAAAAGCACAGCTACATAGAAACAGACCGGTTATAAACCTGTAATGGCAATTACAATAATGTATGAACCGACCTAACTCAACAGAATAAGAAAAGAGTGAGGAGGCATGTAGCAGACCGGTTCCAATGCCGCGCCCGCTGCCTAAAATACCCCCATCTATCCAATATTATAGGGGAAAAAAAATCTCTATTCGATCCTCTTCTTGCCCTCCTCGGCATTGAGGTACCTCGCCGTGCTGAGGCCGCGCTCGTGTCTTGCGACCAGCGGCCCGAGAAGCTTGTCATTCCGGACGTTGCTGATGGCGTCCTGGTAGCCCTCCGTGGCCCAGGGGCGAGGGTTCAGTTTCGGCCAGTTGACCTGGTTTTCATAGTCAGCATTTTCCATAGCCAAGGGCATCCGTTGCGAGCTCTAGGCAGAGTGAAGCGAAGAGAGGAAGGGAGACGGCGATGCGAGTGGAGTATGGACACGATGATAAGGTCAGTGGAAGAAAGGAGGAAAAGGGGACTCACGTAAAGCATCCCGTTGCCCAGGATGAAATTGAGACACCACCCCGCGACGGCGAGCCAGAACAGGATGAACAGGCGCGGCTTCAGGACGGATGCGTCGGGAAGGCGGGGCGTGAACAGCGCCATGAGGACGAGGAAGACGCTGAAGGCGAGCACGTAGGGGATGCTCTGGATGATGATGGGGCGGCGGTCGGCGAGGACGAGCGCGGGCCCCACGGCGGCCGTGGCGGGATGGTAGGCACCGAGGAACAGGTCGTAGGCGTCCTGCCGCGGGCCGTCGCGGAAGTTGTTGAGGTAATAGCGCATGACAGCGACCTTTCCGTCGCCGAACATGCCCGCCTTGGTGCGCTTCGCCAGCCGCGTCATGTCCGTCTTCATGGCGCCCGTGCCGGCGTACGCGCGCGATACCGTGTCGGCGTTGTCGGCCCAGACATTGCGGAACAGGAACTCGAAGGCCGTGTCGGCCGTGGCGAAGGTCTCGCCGCGCTGCAGCAGGCCCAGGTCCACGAAGATGCGGTCGAGCGTCCACCGCGCCAGCATCGACTGCACGACGTTGGTCCGGTCCAGCGAGTCCATGCAGTTGGTCCGCACGACGCTGGTCTGCAGGTTCCTCGCCTCCAGGCCACCGCTGGCGGGCATCTCGACGCCGCGGAAGTACTGCTGGGCTATGAGGGCATCGTGCAGCTGCTCGACCAGCAGCATAGCCCGGTGCAGCTGCAGCCCCTTAGTCTCGTGGTGGAAGTCGAAGTAGACATAGTGCAGGCGGTCGTATTCCTGCTTCGAGGAGGTCGGTTCGATGATATGGAACTTCTCGTCGGTGATCATGTCGCCCTTGGTCTTTTCGACCGAAGACGACTGGAGCATCTCCACCATCTGTTCGTAGGCTTCCTTGATTCGTTTCTCGCGACCGTTCTGGTTTACAAGGTTGACCAGGTAGTTGTCGCCATAGATGCGGATCTGCTCATCGAAGTGCTTCTTGGCAGCCGGCATGGCCGTCTCGATGCCGCGAACCTGGAGCTTGGGGGTGTACTTCAGCGCGTTGATCTCGGCCCAGTAGACGGGGACGCTGCCTCGCGTCTGAACATAGGACATGATCTGCATCTCGCGGCCGTCGGAGCCTCCCAGCTTCCCGCTCTGCATGTCGCCAGTCCCGGCAAAGCCTCCCATACGGCTGTTACTGTCATTTAAAATGACGATCTGCTCCGTCTCGTTGTAGTTCGAAGCGTGACCCTCCTCGTCGATACCCCTCGTAAAATACCGGGTGCCGGCTCGGAATCTCGACTTGCGCGTAATGAGGGCGAGGGTCAAAGGCGTTCCTTTCAACGTCGTGGGGCGGATCTCGAGGGTTCCGAATATGACGGGAAGGATATAGGGGTCGGCACCGAGCTGGGGTCCTTGGTGGGACCGGCCCCCATTTCTACGGAAGTCGATTAGGTCCGACTGGACGAATCGGTTCCAGAAGAAGCGGTCATCGGCTCGCATCCAGAGGGGGGTGGAGCCATCCATAGCAGCCTGTCTCTGGAAGCTGTTGGTAAGATCTATCGAGTAGGAGAAGTACATAGGACCGGGCAGGATCCAGGTTTTGAGTAGCGACAGGAACTGGTCCTCGTCGGGGTCGTGGATCTGTCGCTCACGCATGGGTAGGAACTCAGTAGCGATGACTTTGTAGACCATATGACCCCTGAGTCGGCCCATGGGTTGGGCCTTAGTAATAACGATAGCATATTTATCTGGTTACCACAGTCAGTCTTCCCGGCTCCCCAAGCTCAGGGTGGGCGAAATGGATATATGCGTACGTACCGAGTCTCAGGCTGATGATGCCCAGGATACCGGCTATGCTCGAGACGCGAGACACGCGTTTGTGTGCGGGCGGAGGTCCGTCGCTCAGCCTAACGTCTCCAGTTGGACGGTCCAAGATCAGAGCAGGCGCATTAGGGGACGAGGGGGAAGTGAAGGTATAGGAGTCAGGGGACACATGGACATTAATGTCCCGGAATGGAAGCGTCATGAGGGGCAGATTGCAGGCGACATGCACATCATACGCTCATACTGGAGACAAAAGACAGACCAAAGGGACCGGAGGGAAGAGTGAAAGAATTTGGACGGTGTTGCTGACTTCCTTGCGGCTAGAAGTTGAGGAGCTCGTGTCAGGATCGAATTCGGGGGTAGATTAATTTCGCTATGTCGCAGGGGGCGGAATGATGAAATGCCAAGCTCTCTAGTCTAGGTAATGGATCGCGACGCCAGAAGCAGAAGAAGCGGATACGTTGCACTAATAATAATCGCATTAGCGACACGCAGCCGCCTACATAAGGGTATACATAGTTCTGTTGCAAGGATTTGCACATGATTATGCGGCTTTAATGCATGCATAACCGTTCTATCCTAATTAGCAAATCCAGTGCACTTTATCAGAATAAGCACTCCCTGAGTTACTACAGACATTGGGACATGTTCTGGAAAATAAAAGGGGGGAGAATAAAAATTAAAATCAACACTATATCATAAATGAGAATGGTATGGAATAAAATTGTTATAAATTTCTTTTAAGGAATTAAGGCCTAAAGGCATATCACGCATACGTGCTCGAGCATAGCTGAGAGTCGTTATCGCTTAGCCGCACCTGCTTCTACCAATTGCCTCCTTTATCAACCAATTATGAGCTTGCAGCTCAAGCAGCTGGAGGTCTACAAATGCTCCAGAGACCTTCCGTAATGGTTGTACCGTTTTTCGACCTTCTCGTAGTCTACCAAGTAGCTAAATTTCACACAATCCGACTAGTTAGGGTGTCTCAAAAGTCAGCCGATTGTTAACACCATGATCGGCAACATCATCACCAGGCTTACTACTGTCCTTGAGGCCGTTGCGTGCGTTTACATCTTTCTCCGCGCTCTCTCCACATCATGCAGGACGCGAAGGAGCCACCAGTAATTTCTAGTTCTATTCCTTTTAAACACCTCTCGTGGGAATGACTACCAAGAAGGCAAAGTTCTACAGTCTAATGAGGTAATTCGGTATACCCTTAAACCGGTTCACAATCATGCGGTAACAACCATGCAGGAAAGCCGACAACCCCTCCGTCTAGTGACAAGCACAATTTCCCCATATATTCCTTAGTGATGCCCTGTTCCAGAATCTATGTCGTGAACTCCACAGGGCTCATCTCTGTTGTCCAATGCCAGTTTCGGGCACTTGCCTTCGCCGCTACAGAATTGGCAATAACAGCTGGTGTAGGTGGAGTGAGCAAGACCTCGCATGGAATCACCGATAATAACCTTGTGCGGGATGAGGAATAGTGATGCGCTTTCCCAAGTATATCCATTCAGCTGTTAGCACCGGGCCTCATTTAGAAGCCATGAATCGGAGAAGCGTTCAAGTTATCGCTGACCTACTGGGTGGATGGGGGAAGAAGGGTTCCAATGCCCTCCAATTCTTCCAGCGGATCCTCCACCAGCTCCTCGTGGCTAAATCTGAGGGTGTTTACGGGCCCAAGACTTACCGCGACCCGGCGATGGAGGAAGCTTTGTGGTAAGTCAATTTCCACTACCGTAGCCAGCTTAGACCCCTGCTTATCGAAACAGTAAGTTTGAACCATCAATATAATGTTTGTCTAGAAGCTCCAGCCTCGGATCTTGGCGAAGGAGACATTCCAAGCCAATGAATATATGGCTAAGACGTGGCAACGGTACTTCGAAGCGGACTGGTTCAAGGGCGGTTCAAATTTAGTTCAATATCGTACGCAAATCAACGACGAATTCCAGATTCCTCGGAAGGAGACGGCAATAATCGAAGTCCTCGGGTCCACATCTGTTCTTAGCAGCCCGCTTCTCGCTGCTTCTGGATGACGTACCATATCTTCTCGGGCTCAGTCGTTCTAAAGGATGTTAAAAATGAACTTTGCAAGGGTATCCGAGAGGTAGATGGAGCCTGCACCATCGACATGGCTCAAGTCAAAGAGTCGTATCCTATCCTGCTATCCAACTTCCTGGAGATGTTCCGCCGCAACGCCGTTGGCGTCTCTGCCCGTATTGCCATGGAAGATCACCTACTCGACGGCAAATACCTGATCAAAAAGGGAAGCACCATGGTGATACTGGCGCATGTGCAGCACACTGCCCGCTCCATATGGGGCGAGATCGTCCATCAGTTTAACCATAAGCGATTCGTACGGGGCCCGGGAACCAAACGCCCCAACCCGATTGCATTTCGTGGGTTCGGCGGTGGGACGACCTCGTGTCCGGGTTCACCCCTCGACCAACCAGTCACTCCCGATGGCCGCCATACCTGTCACTAACTGGGATGTCGGCGTCGAGGTTTGCCCCAGGGACAATAAGGAATGGAGGGTCTCCGCCTCAGGATATGACAAGGCCATCGAAATTTCGGCGGAAGCCATCGAGGGAGTTGCTCTGAATCAGCAGCACCGAAAACCTTGGACTGGGTTCTCAGAGACCTCATCGGATTTAAATTACTTCAACTCCTCGCTTCGCGGTGGAATGGGTCGCTGACTCTTTGATTCTCTCCCCGTATGCATAGAAGCTATAGTTATACATAACGAAGTTGTAGGGACAGTAGCAGCAGTAGATAGGGTTGGGCCAGATAGATTGGTAGGTCAGGTCTCCGCGAAATGTTGAAATATGAGGTTGCTGTTCGCAGCCAAGCGATACTTTAGACACAAGATGCTTCAACGTAGCAAGACAGCAATCAGAGCGGCGTGTGATCACGCTTGATGGTACATCCCATGAGCTGTTGTATCAGGAGGCGTCCGCTAGGAATTTGAGACCCGTGTTATATGACCCCTATTTCGTACTAAACCGGGCTCCAAGTCGTACCTCCTAGCGTAGAGATGTTTGGCTTGTTATGGCAGATCCTTGGAGTGGCAGTTGTGACTTCGGAAGACAACCTCCTGTGCTATGTGGCTACAGATAGGTTTTGAGACAGCTACCTCCGACATTTGTCTCGAAGATCCTGGATTAATCTGAGCAGAGCTTCGTTTCTAACCCGTACTCCAACATCTGGTTCAAAGATGATTTGGGTTTATTAATTTCAAAGCTTTCTATTCTTCTGCATGGTTTCCAGTCCGCTTTTCGCGGAGTGGATGGGTAGGGCTGTCGCAATGTACGTCACAGTATGGCGCTAAAGGGCTAGAGGTAAGTTGACTGACCACCTGAATAGGTAGCGCCTTCCGCTGGATTTATCATTAATAGGCGAGCTTAAGCGCGCTCCTTCCTAAGCAACTACAAAGCATAGGTCCTTTGGCCCAATGGCAAGGCGTCTGACTACGATTTATGAGAGGTCATCTGATTCAACAAATGACCTTCTGATATCGAAATCAGGAGATTCTGGGTTCGACCCCCAGGAGGACCTTCGCATTTGCAAGACCTTTTTTGCCCTTCGACCAGTACATCTTTCTCTTAATTTGTTCCTGGCTTGGATTTATCCTTAGCTTTTTTTAGCTTTCAAATTTTACCTTAAATCGCATTCTTTATTACTTGTTGTTTAATCACATAATGCCTTTTAACTGCATGTTATGTATTTATGCAGCATGTCGCATCATTACCGGATTCCGGCGGCGCATGGACCATACGGTATGTCCTACCATCTCCCGACTTGCCGACATCACTCAAGGCAGTCACTTAAACCAAGATTATGGCATTCATACTACCTACTGCTATTCCTTAGATCTTACCCACCCGACATATCCCCCAACGCTTGTTTTACCTCGCCGTCTACTTCATGCTACAACACTCTCCGACGCAAACCTAAACGACCGCAACACCATCAAATCCCGGGTTCCGATCCAGGCTGGCCGTGTCCCTCAGTATCTCCCTGGGATCTATTTATCGCCTCCCTCCCATCAGAGGTGCCCGACTTTACCTCCCCTACCCTGTCTACCAACCGATAAGATACGCAAGCCCCATCCCATCGTGTCGTCTCCCAGTAGGACGCCTCCCTCGATCTTTGTTGCTACAGTAGTCCCAATCGCCCGCTTTCTTGTAGCCTCTCCCGCTATATTCCTTGTCAGAGCTACTCAATAATTCCGAATCGTCATGGCTTCTCGCACAGGAGCCGCAGGTGGTCGCGGTACGAACACCCGCTTTGCGCAGTTCAAGCTTGTATTATTAGGTATGGCTAAGCCACACACCTCCGTCGCTCATCTGCAACTCTAGCGGGCATAGGCAACAACATCGCATGCTAACCGCCATCGACTACAGGGGAGTCTGCAGTGGGAAAGGTAGTTAACGAACCACGTAGCCGCCACCGAAGAGATGAATAAGACGCTGACATGACGCTATAGAGTTCAATAGTCCTGCGGTTTGTTAAGGTAAGCTTCAACAAGAGACGGGGGGATGAGCCTCGATATTGGGATCTATATACTGAAGCATTTCCGCGACAGGATCAATTCGACTCATACCGGGAATCGACCATCGGCGCTGCCTTCCTCACACAGACCATCTCCCTCGATGAGAACACGACGGTCAAGTTCGAGATCTGGGATACGGCCGGTCAGGAGCGATACAAGTCGCTGGCGCCCATGTACTACCGAAACGCAAACTGCGCCGTAGTCGTCTACGACATCACCCAATCAGTATGTTACTCGACAGCGGTATCACTTTATCGGGGGCCCTGGCTGACTTTAGGATGTGCAGGCGTCACTCGACAAGGCGAAGTCGTGGGTGAAAGAGTTGCAACGACAAGCTAACGAGAATATCATCATTGCCCTAGCCGGAAACAAGTTGGACCTGGTGACGGAGCAGCCCGACAAGCGAGCTATACAGACGGCCGAAGCCGAGGCATACGCGAAGGAGGCTGGTCTCCTATTCTTCGAGACGTCGGCGAAGACGGCAGAGAACGTCCGGGAACTGTTCACGGCGATCGCCAAGAAGCTCCCGCTAGATCAGGTCGGCCCACGACACGCCAGACCTGGACAGCGACCGGGCGTCAGCTTGGCACCGGAGGGCGCAAACACCCAGTCCGGAGGCCCCTGCGCTTGCTAAAGGCCCCGTCTCCATTGGTTCTGGTGCAACTGGTCTAGGCGTGGCGTGTATGATGAGCAAGTAGAGCCGCCAGCAAGAACCAGTACTTGTCTCAATCTAGGTAGCCATTGCATTTCGTTCCGTTCAGCCTCAGATGTGGCGGTTCGACTTCCCCGGTTAGAGGTGATGAGGGTCCCGGATCAAATACGAGGTCGGGGGGAACCCATCGTCACCGGCATCATTTTTGCTGGTTTAGTTTAGTCTTCGGCATGACAGTCAGATGCTAAGAAGTTACCGGCTGTTATACGAAGCACACAGGAAGGCAGGGAATGCGGACGCAGACGAGGACCTGGATGTGTATATCTGTTTGGGAGTTTCTATGCTGGAAGGATGGTGGTATCCGCCCTTTTTAATACCTGATACTTGTTGCTATGTTTTTCGTGATATGCGATACGGGTTACTTGGCGAAGACGGACGGGGTGAGGGGTTAGAATGAGCGTCTAAGAGATGGGAGACGGATAATGGGTTTCCCTTTAAGAACGAGGGACACGGGCCTCCCGAATAGTCTGTGTAATAGACCAGCACTCTTGTATGCATTTTAACGGATGAGACGTGAGGGTATATGATTTTGAACATGGACAACATATAGGATGAGGGCTATCTATACTGGGGATATATATACAGTCTACGAACGTAGAAAACTGCGATGCCTATCACCAGCCCGATCCTTACGGCTTTACCTTACGGGGATACACTTACTTTACGGTGTAAGTTCCTCTTTAACGCCGGAATCCAGGGTTAACGTAAAAGAAAAAGATTCAAACAAAATATATGATTAGAGAAGATCTTGACTCCACCAACCTGCTACGCCATTTGAAATCTTTACGGATGTCCTTTTTGAGGGATGTTGAGGTAGGAGCGACGTAACGCAGAATCCGGAATCTTGGCCGAAGCCTCAAGATAATAATAAATAGCCGGTCTAACCAATCAGGGTAATTGTCGATTTTTGTGGAATGTAAAACTTGCGTCAGGTTATACCTCCGTACTTCCTTCCCCGAAAAAAGAAAACATAGCTTCCGAGGTTTTTACTTGGAAGGTGGACATCATAACCTGGAGGTACTTTACATTAATTGTAAAATTTAATTCCGTCCACTACCGACCAGCCAGACCTGCCCCGACGGCAGCATTCCTTAAACCTCACCCACCAACATCCTCGAAACGACAATCCGCAGCACCCTGAAGGCCCCGCTCGATGCCCTCATGTTGCGGACTTCGTTGCGATCCGTGAGGGCTTTGGGCACGCGGCCAATCGCCGCCTCTGCCGCCCGTCAATGGCAACCCGTGATCGCGAGACCGGCCGGCGCTGTTGGGAGGGTATGTATGACCCCCTCACTGCCTGGGATGGGAGGAATTACATCATGAACTAGCTTGTTAGTTAACATTATTTCCGACAGAGATGTTACGCCGACGAGAAGAAACCGTCAATTGAGGACCCGAAACCCGCAAAGCTGCCTCCTAACGAGACGATAACGGCCGCCGAGAGCGACCCTCCTTCTTTCAAGATCGACACTCCTGAAGTTGGGGCCAGAGACGTTCCCTTGACGCCTCCTGCGCCCGAAGCTACTGCGGCCACAACTACTACAACTACTACCACAGCACCGCCGCCGCCGCCGCCGCCGCCACTGAAGAAGAAGAAGAAGGGCTTCTTCCGTCGTCTACGCAACTATGTCCTGACTCTGATTCTCCTGGGCGCCGTATCCTTCGGCAGTGGCGTCTGGTATTCTCGGATCAATGACAACTTCCACGACTTCTTCACTGAGTACGTCCCCTTTGGCGAGCAGGCCGTGCTGTACCTCGAGGAGCTCGATTTCCAGAAGAGGTACCCCCGAATGAGTCTCGGCAGCCCGAGGTCCAAGGATACGGGCGACCACGTCAGGATCCAACCCCAGAGCGGCGCCTCGTGGCGGGTCGCTGACAGCGGCGAACCCGCCGGACGACAGACCAGCGCCGTGCGCCATGTTGCCGCCAGCAAGGATGCGGCCGCTTCTTCGCCGGAGAGGCAGCCTCCTGTTACCAAGGCTAAGCCCTCCCCCGAGGCCCCCGCAGAGCAGACGGTTCCCGCCGCCAAGTCTGCCGAGGCGCCCAAGGCTGGCACTGTCGCTTCAGAAAAGGCCGTTCAGGCTGCCCCGGCCAAGGTATGCGTTTCTGGGTTTACTTACGAGAAATCAAAAAGGTTCTCTACTGACACCTTTAGTCTGCTGATAAGCCCGCCTGGACACCCCCCGAGGTCAATGAGCCTTCTCGGTACCCGCCTCCTACCCCCATAGATCCTCTGAACGTCAACGATGCCAAGGAGCCCGTGGTGCAGGAGCTGTGCAGAATGCTCAACGACATCATCACCGTCGTCAACGCTGACAACGCCGGCGAGCGCTTCTCGGCAACCATCTACAAGGCCAAGGACGAGCTGAACAAGATCGGCTCCCATATCCGCGACATCAAGGCCATGGCCGAGGCCGACGCCGCGTCCCAGGTCACGTCCAAGATCAAGGAATTTGAGGCCGCCGCAGGCGAGCTGGTAGGCCGTGTCGAGAGGGCGATGGCCGCCCAGGAGGCGCAGTGGAGGAAGGAGTTCGAGGAGGAGATGACGCGCGTCCGCGAGGCGTACGAGGCCAGGTTCAAGACGGAGCGGGAGCGAGAGCAGCTCGTCAACGAGGAGAAGCTCAAGAGCAAGCTCCTGGAACAGGCCATTGAGCTGAAGCGGCAGTTCCTGTCCGAGGTCAGGGACCGCGTCGAGTCCGAGCGGGACTCGCGGCTCGGCAGGCTCGAGGAGCTCAGCTCGGCCGTCAAGGAGCTCGAGAGGCTGACTACGGGCTGGAACGACGTGGTGGACATGAACCTCAAGACGCAGCAGCTGCACGTCGCCGTCGAGGCGGTGCGCGCGAGCCTCGAGGACGCCGAGCATCCGCGGCCCTTCGTCCGCGAGCTCGTTGCGCTCAAGGAGATCGCGTCGGAGGACCCCGTGGTGAGCGCGGCCATCCACTCCATCAACCCGTCGGCGTACCAGCGGGGCATCGCGACGCCGGCGCAGCTCGTGGACCGGTTCCGGCGCGTGGCGGCCGAGGTGCGCAAGGCGTCGCTACTGCCCGAGGATGCGGGCGTCGCCAGCCACGCGTCCAGCCTCGTCCTCAGCAAGGTACTCTTCCGCAAGCAGGGCCTCGCCGCCGGCGACGACGTCGAGAGCATCCTCACCCGCACCCAGACCTTCCTGGAGGAGGGCAACCTCGACGCCGCCGCCCGCGAGGTCAACGGCCTCCAGGGCTGGGCCAAGACGCTCTCCAGGGACTGGCTCGCCGAGGTCAGGAAGGTTTTGGAGGTGCAGCAGGCGCTTGATGTGAGTTACTTTTTCTTTCTCTCCACCCGAGAACTAAGCTGAAGGAGATTCAACCAGGTCATCGCTACGGAAGCCAGACTCCAGAGCCTCAAGGTCGAGGGGTAAGGCACGAAAAAAGAAGTAGGAGAGATAAGGAGGTTATAGAATAGGGGTCCAGAGGAAAAAAACTTTTCCCTCTAAATGTTATACATGTACATTTTTGGTTCCTCCTAGACTGCACCGCGCCGTACTTGCACGTATGTTCTTTTTCGTCTTCTACCTTCCTACCTACCTATCTATCTTGCGTTAGAAAAAAAAGGGGGGGCAGCGGGGGAAAGCCGGAGGGCGTCGGGCCCTGTGTACTACGTACTCTTATCTAGATAGCAATCGACCTTGGAGTTCTTTGCTTTGTTGTACAAAGTAGAGTCTCTATTGGGGTGCTTCCTGGTATTTGTCTGTCTCTACGTAGACCTACGGATGATGATGTGAGGGTGTGCTCCAGCCAAAGGGGCTCCTAAGGGCGGGGGGGTGGAGGAGGCGCATTGCTGGACTATAGTTGACAGGATTGTTATTTTATTTTGTTTCTCCTGGACGAACCGAGGCGGGTAAGATCAGGATGCGACAGGGAGATAGAGCTGTTGATTCTTAGACTCTCGAAAGGCCTGGGATGTAGTAATAACACACTAGGTATGTCGTCCCTTGCGGCTGAGGCTGAGTATATAGCAGTGGCTGTGGATCCATGGGAGAGATAGGTAGTGGCTAGATGGTAGGTCCTCGTTTTGTTGCGGTGGGATGTGTATTGCACCAACTAGCACTATCACTAGTAAGGAGATATTATAGAACCGTAAAGTCATAGGCGATTATGAGGAGCTCCCTACCCTCGCAAAGCCACTTTCACAATTTCCATTTACACATACAATTGCCCCGCTGTTTCTCATGTATCCAGACGAAGAAATATATGATTAACTTCCGAGAAACTACATATAGGTTATCTCTATGCTCCAGTATTGTATTCGTTACTTTCCAGCGTGCATATTGGCCATTTACGAAGCCATAGGTATTGCCATCACAACACGCTCTTTTCTTGTTCGGAATCTGCGCAGTATAAAAAGCAGACTTTTGGAGACACCGAGTTGGAGGGCCGCTTTTCAATATTGTGACGCAACAATAGCCTCGGCTATAACTGGAAACTTTGGAGCCTTCGGCAAGCAGTTCGATATACCTACTCCCTGTTAGCTCGAGGTCGGAGTCCTCCTGCATAGTGGATAGATCCGGCCACTAGTCTAGGAGATAGTTTCCCAACTAGGAAAGCGGAGGGTTTGACTCCGGACCTCTTTGCGGTCGTGTCCCCCACATTACCCCAGGATTTCGAACACAAACCGAGCCTCTGACCGGGACTCGGTGCCAAGCATTCCCACATGGCCGGACCTGATTTCTCTGCTCCAGACTGCGGGGTGATTGGTGCGGGTTGCAAACCTCCTCTGGTCTTCTTGAAGCCCGTCTCTATTCCACCTCTGGCTATTACGTCAAGGGCCTAGACTATATAACCTTAGCACACGGGGTGCCGAGGGGCGAGAGGTTACCCCAACGCGAGTTTTCGTCGCACCCGATTCGGGCGGAAGACAGAAATGCGACTATTAGGTGTTCTCGCCATGTGATTCGGTCTTAGATTCTCCGGGTCTAAGGGGTCGCCGCATTGTAACGGCGCATGTGCGGGTATGTCTCTACGACCACGTGCATATATAAGGTCAACGGTCTGTATAGCAAGGAGTAGAGGATTTCCCCTGACGATCTCTTCCCAACGAACTTTCATCTCCAGGGAAGATCTGCACCACTTCGTCGGAGGACAGACAGCAACCACTGCAACCCCTCCAAGATGCAGCTCCTACGAGCCACCATCGCCGGCCTCGCCGGCCTCTCCACGCTCCACCAAGCCGCCGCGACCCCGACGCCCGTCGAGGTCCGGCAGACGGCGACGGTGACGGACTTGACGATCTTCTCGCCGCCGTCGAACGCCGGGTGGGTGGACCCGCGCGTGCTGTACGCGCGCGCGGTGCACCTGCGGTCGTCGGGCGACCTTCTCGCGACCTGGGAGAACTACTCGCCGGAGCCGCCGCAGGTGCACTTCCCCATCTACCGGTCGTCGGACGGCGGCGCGTCGTGGCGCGAGATCGGCCGCGTCCGCGACACCGTCAACGGCTGGGGCCTGCGCTACCAGCCGTTCCTGTACGAGCTGCCGAGCCCCATCGGCCGCTTCCCGGCCGGCACCCTGCTCCTCGCCGGCAACAGCATCCCTACCGACCTCAGCAGGACCAAGATCGACGTCTACGCCAGCACCGACGGCGGCGTCAACTGGTCGTTCGTGAGCAGCGTCGCGAGCGGAGGCGAGGCCCGTCCGAACAACGGCCTGACCCCGGTTTGGGAGCCTTTCTTGATGTGAGTGTCGCACGCATCCCGTATCACGGCTAGTGACGGCTGGTATTCTCGCAGTCTCCGCGGAAATCTCGAGGCCGCAATTTTCGTTGCACTAGGAACCCACGTAGGGCATCGCGACGGGCTATCAAGTGCTAACCGGGTTATTTGCCAAACAGGGTGTACAACAACCAACTCATCTGCTACTACGCGGACCAGCGCGACAGGAGGTTCGGCCAGAAGCTGGCGCACCAGACCACGAGGGACCTGCTGACCTGGAGCGCCGCCGTGGACGACGTGCACGACACGTCCAATTACGAGGCGCGGCCGGGCATGCCGGTCGTGGCCGCGCTGCCCAACGGCCAGTACATCTTCGTGTACGAGGTGTGCGGCACGGACGGGTGCCGCGTCCACTACCGGCTGACGCGGGACCCGCTGAACGTGCTGTCGGCGCCCGGCCAGAGCCTCGTGTCGGACAAGGGCCAGCGCCCCGTGAGCTCGCCCTACGTCGTGTGGTCGAGCGCCGGCGGGCCCGACGGCTCCATCGTGGTGAGCACCGGCCGCGACCAGATCTTCGTCAACCGCAGGCTGGGCGACCCGGCCGCCTGGGAGGAGCACGCGGTCCCGCAGCCGAGGGCGTACTCGCGCGCCCTCACGCTGTTCAACAACGACGACAACAAGCTGCTGATCATCGGGGCCGGGTGGCTGCCGCCGAGCAGCACGAATAGGGTCAGCGTGAGCGTCATCGATTTGGAAGCTACCATCGGCGCATGATGTATGGTCTGGGGCAAACCAGGAAAAGAGAGTATTGCCAGGTAATCATTCAGTATACTGGCTAATGCAAGTATTAAACCCATGCGGTCCGGATAGTCTTGCCATTCATCACGCTGTCATAGTATTCGGTTAAAGTCCAGTTAGGATGGTTATGACTTTGCTATTATAATAAGTTGATGACAGGACAAAGGAAATTGTGTGGTATGTTGGCACTTGGCACATGATTTTCGGGATAGAGGCATAGCTTCGTATACAGGTTTGTATGAATGCATCGGGCCGAACATTCCTAGGTTAGGGCATGGGATGCTTTGGCTATGTGTCTTGACCTTCGCCTGTCGCGACCCCTTTCTGTCCGCGGCACTCCGCAATTCCGCGCTGGCTAGCTTCTAACACGGAATAAGGGTATTGAGGAAGTCGGGACGAACAGAGGGCAACTCGCATTTTAGCAGAAGTGGCTGCTAGACAAGATGAATTCCAAGCAAATTTTCTCGAAAATACTCCTCCGTGGTTGAACGTAGCACTGCTTCCCAGCATCCATAGACCTAACCGTTGTACCAGCCTAGAAGAGCACCTCTTCGTAGAAGGCTTTTGACCAAGAGCCCTTACGACTTCAAGCCAGTCTACAAGTCCATCAAAGGTACATGTATATTGCCAATCCTGAAATTCAAAATTCTGTAGGGGCGGCTCCATGTACGAATCACCTGTAATAATGTGTACAATATGACGGGCAATATGTACAATGTTATAAGCCATTAACACAAAATAACTCCTTAAAAAACCCGTGACGATCAAAACCAAACCGTTCCCGACAAACCACTCACTGCCTTCCCTTCCACAGGCCCTTTGAACCGGGACTACCCACTCCAGCCCCTCGTACTTACTCCGAGACCTTAACAAGGATCTTGCCCTTCGCGTGTCCCGTCTTCAGCTTCCTGTACGCCTCGGGCACGTCCTTATACTCGAACGTCTCGTCGATGACGGCCTTTACCTTGCCCTCGGCCATCCACTCGGCGATGCGCGCGAAGTCCTCCTGCTTGTTCTTCGTCAAGATGTACTGGAACTTGTGTCGGCCGCCGCCGAGGAACGACGGCAGCAGGGCGCGGGAGGCCATGGTGCGCACGTCGCCAAGCGTGAAGCCGCCGCCGACCTGGACGAACTTTCCGCCCGGGGAAAGGAAGTCGTCGGCGGCCTTGTAGAGGTTGTGGGGGGAGCCGACGTTGTCGACGACGAGGGCGAACTTATCCCCGTCCCTCGCCCGGGCGCGCAGGACCTCGCACACGTCCTGGGTCCTGTAGTCGATGACCTCGTCGGCGCCGAGGGACTTGCAGAGGTCCGCGTTGGCGGCCGAGCAGCTGGCTACGACGGAGCAGCCGAGCGCCTTGGCGATCTGGATGCTGAAGGTGCCGGTGCCGCCGCTGCCGCCGTTGACGAAGACGCGGTCGCCCGGCCGCGCGTTCGGCGCGATGCACTGGTAGGCAGTGACGCCCGCGGTGCCGACGGCGCCTGCCTGGTCGAGCGCCACGCCCTCGGGCACCCTGGCCAGCCCCGTGCGCTTCGCGGCCACGTACTCGCCGAGGGCGCCGAAGCGGCCCGGGTCGAGGCGCCCGAACACGCGATCGCCGGGCGCGTACCCCTCGATCCGGGACTCGACGATGGTGCCGGCGAAGTCGAACGCCGGCGACGCCGGGACCCGGACTACGGCGCGCGCCGCGAGCCCCAGCTCCGCGACTTTGTAGTCGGCGGGGTTGAGCGCCGCGTAGTGCACTTTCACGAGGGCCTCGTCCTTGGCATTGGGAGAGGTCGGGAAGGGCGGCTGCGGCGCCGCGTCGCTGAGCGTCAGGCTGTTCTCGAGCCCGTTCTGCACGCTGCTGTAGAGCCAGGCGCGCATGGACTTGGGGCCTCCCTTGTTGGTGGGGGCTGCTTCCTGCTCGCTTCTGAAGCTCATGGCGTTCGATGTTGTGTTGGGTGTCGCCTCTGAAATTGGCTTCTGTTGGGTTAGAGTAATTGGAAACAAACAAAGTGACTTTTTATCATTCGCTTCCTAGACATCAGTCGGCGGAATGGATGTCCCGGTTGTAAATACGTTCAGGGCGCTATGTACAATGGGGGTTCGGTGACGTTCCGTTGGATCAATTATATGATGTCACGATGAATTAACAAGTCTGGGGCTTATCGCCTATCGGCAACCAACAGGTCCACGGCTGAATAGCGTGCCATTCATTTTCGAACCATTCGGAATGATTCATTGAATCATCCCGAATGGTTCTTAAACGTTCCGGACTTTTCGGACCAACCTGCCTCCGAAGGCCCACATATTTAGGTATGGAAACGCAATTGTGATGAGATTTCTAACCTCGGACCCCACCTAATGAATTACTCTAGCAATAAATACGAGATTTCTTCATAACAACTACCCCTTATAACTTTACTCTGCAATATCCTAATAACCTTTTAATTAATTAATTTCGAATAAAGATAGTTAACTTAAATTATAAACATAAAATCTAAAATGTAAAAGATTTTATTATAAAAAATAACTTAAAAATCTTTATAAATTTATAATTTAATATATTTTATTTAACTTTATTATATTATCTTTATAACTTTAAATGGCGTTCTAAAGCTAAAAATAACCTACTAAACTTTCGAATTAAAAAAAGCGAAAACTTATTAATTAAATATTATATAAAAAGTATATAATTACGACACAAAAAAAAATCTAGTAAATAATCGAAATTTTATTAAACTTTATAAAACTTTTCGAAAAGCAGTAAATTAATCGATTTACCGAACGTTATAACAATATATATATATATAAATAAAAACGATTTATATTTTAAAAATGCTTTAATATACGTAATCGTAATAATATTTATAAAATTTTTCCTTTTTTAATTTAAATCCGAACTAAATATAATATTAATAATACTAGCGTTTAAAAAAGAAATAAGCTGATAAAACGTTTATAAAAAGATCAGAAATGACGTTATAAAGTTTTATTATTAAATATATGAACTTTATATATAAAAAAAGTACGGCTCTATATATTTTAAATAACTTTACTATATAAAAATAATAATTTTTGCCCGATATCGAAAAAAATAAATATATAGTAATTCTAAAAAATAAATTAAAAACGTTATTACGTTAGAGAAATTTAAAAAATTTCTCGAAATTACATCATGTTTTTATTATAAATAATTACATTATATATTTATTTCTTATTTTATTTAAGTACGAACTTTGATCATTCTACGTTACCTTTTTATCTGTTTAAGTAAAAATATCGTAAAGCGTTATATAAAGCTAGTAAAATCTTTATAACCGCCTTTTAATATAAATATTATATATTAAAAGTATATTATAAGGCTGTAAAAATCGCCTTAACTAACAAAAATATTAAAACTAGATAACGTTATATCGATATACTTCCTTTTAAATCCGAAACGGTATTAAATAGTTCTAAAATAATATTTTGGCCGGCCTTTAATTAAAAATATTATTTTAAAAAATTATAAGCCGTAAAAAACTTCTTTATAATTTTCTATAAAGTTTAAAATTTACAAAAAAGCATATAAATAACCGCGGGTAATTTATATAAAAGCGTTTCGTAATATACGGAATTTGATAACTAAAGCGGTTAAAAAATTTAAATATATTAATACTGAAAATATAATGTTCCCTTATAAAAACTAAAACTTGTAAACGAAACTCGAAAATATAAACGTTTTAAGCGTTAAATTAGTATTAAGCAATTTAAGAAACTTTTTACGAATTTAATAAATATTAAAACGGCGGAAAATAAAGTTATTAAGCGTTTAAAGCTTATAAAGATTAACGATTAAATTATAATTAATAGTTATATTAAAAACAACTTATTAGAAAATAGCAGCGTAATTTTAAATAGCTTAAATTATTTTATCTTATTATAAAATGCGTTTATACGTTATTTAACAACTTGTAAATATATATATTCTTATTAATTTGTATATGTTTTGCCTATTTATTGCTAGAGTAATTTATTAGGTAGGATCCAAGGTTAGTTTGTGACTGCCCTTTTTATAGCATTAGCTTTAGCAACTAAATAAATATAATATTCCTTAATTCTTCTATAAAGTTTAACGTTTTCTATATAATTATAACTTCCCGTTTTAAAGCTTGAAAATATATACAAATATATATATATATTAATCTTTTAAAATCTTAAATAGGTGTAGTTATTATTTAAAAAGCTTTATAATTAAAAAGAATTTTCTATAAATAACGAAATTAATAATTATAAATAAATTTAACTTTAACTGTATAAAATAATTTTCTATTATAATTAGTAGTTTTAACTTTAAAACTTTTTACGACTTTTATATAACGCTATATATATATTATAAAACTGTTCTAATACTTTTTAAAGCGATCAAAATTTAAATATACCTTTTTCTATATTACGAAAATATATAAATATTTAACTTTTTTATAATATTTTTATACAAGGTCTATTAGTTCAAGTCTTATTTTCTAGGCTGAGTTAAATACATAGAAATTATTACACGATATAATTTATACGATAGATACTATATACAAATTATTAATTAATAAAATGAAATTTGATTTTTATTACTTTATAATATCGAAAATATTAATACTATTTTGTTTAAAATACAGTATAAATTATGATATTTGAATGATAAATAAATAAATTTAATAATAGACTTAATATTTAAATAAATATATATAAATCTATACGAAAAAATCGAAACCTTTTTTTAATTTTCAACACTTACGAGAATTATTATTTTATAAAATTCGAAAATATTACGGGAATAATATTATTATTACGTGTTATATATATATATATTTATCAGATTTAATCTTTCGACGTATTTTATCTTTTCGCATTAAAATATATTTGTTTATTTGTATCAAAAG